>CADEPD010146364.1:0-11941 GCA_902829195.1 Fraxinus dipetala | reverse complement strand
AGACGAGTATACCGAACCGTGGGCTGCATAAGAGTTATAGACTTGATCATTTGATGGAACATTTTGGGTCTGAGGTGGAGCAGCAGCGTCTGCTATGAAATTCTGCAAGACATCGATTTCATCATTAATTTAGTCCATAGCAATTTGACCTTTCAGTAATAAAGCAATGATACTGAGAGGTGGCAAAAATTGTTGCCACGGATATAGGTGTAAAAATAGGCATTAGGTCTACCCTGGTCGTGCCAGGACTACAATTTTACAAAAATGGAAAAGAAAAGGCAAAAATTAAAACCGACAGTGTCATGGGCAGACCCTCCATTCATTAAATGAATGAAGAGTCTGCGGGTTGGACTCACATAGCACAGAATCCATGGCAAAACAAAATTATTTTTAGGGAAAAAACAAGCAACACAAAAACCGTCAATACAGTTAGTTCATGCCCGCACAGGTAAGGCCCCCACCAAAACCGAGCCCATCTCAGGCAATTTATACCTCTAGTTACAGAGGTGAAACTGAAACATCACTCTGTGACATCACTCGGTTTCTAATGGCCTAACATGACGTTGGAAAAAACAAAGCAGAAATGAAATGAAAAAGGAGTATAAATCAGCCACAAGTTTGTTGCTCGTCAACTTCATTGGCACACATGACAAAGAGAGGCAGATATACAAGGTTGGAAATCAACGTGTGACAAAATTTTCAGGGTTATGCATAACAAAAATTTATGAGAAAAAGACAGCAGCTTTGGAAAATCAATTAAGCCAGGGTTCATAAGATTGCCTGGATCAATTGCTGAGCAGTTTGAGTTTGAGAAGCAGTTCCACTAATCTCAACCGTCATCTCCCCAGGAACCCCCCTTGTTTCTTGAATGGTAACAGTAGCACCACTAACCCTCCGAACATAACTTATTGTTGAACCTTGTGTGCCAATTACAGCATCAGCATAAGAAAGCGGAATTTGGATTTGCTGTGTGACCTGCAAAATCACCACTTCGAATCATTCATCCAAGTTTCAATTGAATATATACCCAAATTTATTTTTGGTCTTCTCCATTTTCATTTGCTTTTTACTTTCATCATTTAATCATGTTTATATGGACTAGCAGTCCTGGTACACTAATAATTTCTTCTTTTTCATTGTGCAAGCTAACTGAAAATTCAATTAGCTAAAATGAAACCAGACAAAGTATCAAGTCAAGAATCTGAACCACACAAAACATAGGGAGATAAGGCTGAATTTTTTGGCTCCGGAATCTAGCAGAAAGGCGTGCCTACTATTGTCAGAAATAACTATGGGTTTAACCAAATCATAGCTAACCTAGGCAAGACGTAACCAACAGCAAACTTTTCCCATAAAATTGGGTCTAGCAATCTTTTTATGACTTAATTAATCATGACCAGCAAAGTGATCGGTTAATAGATGAGTACAAAGGTCCATCAAACACAAATCTGGAGATAATTTTGCACCACTTGAAAGATGCTATAAAGATCTTGATGGAGCTCCCAGCATATAAATCCCCTGTTTCTTACTTAAACTTTGATAACAGAAATTTCATATGATACTGCCTGTTGACAGTTCAATGGTGTCACTTAAAAAAAAATGAAAAAAAGAAGGCTCAGAAGGGCTAAGAAAAATCGTTGTTCCAACTATAATTCTCCTATCAGATGTCAATAAAACCAAAATCAGGACAGAACTACCTGAGTGACTACTGATGGTGCAGACTGGTTCGATGAAGAATGCACTGGCATTGGACCTTCTCTTCCATAGGCAGATATACCATGATGGGGTTGTTTTTCTGGTGGAGGCAGCATGTCAGCGGGTGGATAATAATTATCAAATTGCCTAGGAGGTGGAGCAAAACGAGGGTTAGCTCCATATCCAGGACCTCCGGGTGCACTTGGTGGAAAAGCTTGAGGCGGTGGACCCCAAGATTGGGCAGGAGGCATGTGTTCCACATCAGAGTTAGGCATTTGCATCTAACAATAACGGCATTCAGTTAGGTCCAATCAATATATTCAAGCTGAATTAGATTTTACAATGAAAGGAACACTAACCTGCATTTCAATTATAGAAATTATGCTGCGATCGAGTAAAAATTTTCTCAGATGAGTAGCAATTAATTCAATTGCTTTATGCACGCCAGCAGGCTCCCCTACTACCTCTACAATCCTATCGTCTTGAAGAGCAAAAACAGGTAAATCTTCTGCAATGTGAAGAGAATTAAGTAAGTTGAGACTCCACTACAAACTCTAAAATCTTCCTTCCAAACTCACAGGGAAGTTACCAGTTTCACAAAAGATGAAATAAGTCAAAAGACTCAATAACAGAATATTGCAAACCAATAAATTATATCAATAATCAAGCAACTTATTGCGAGTGAACTACCTAGGACATACAGATATAAAAGGAAATATATATACTCAGCAAGAGAAGCGATCCAATATATACAGCTGTTATTCAAGCACCATATTTTCATACAGCTAAAACAATGCAAAGAGAAAAACCTGCTCCAAGAACTCTAACAACACAATTGGACTCTTCCTGAATGGATTTAACTGTTGTGCCTTGTCTTCCAATCAAACTTCCTGCTTGAGCAGCTGGAACAAGCAGCCTTGTTGAAACTTTGCCTCCGGCACCTGGTGGACCAAGAGAAGAATCACCATCCAGCCCGTCCACAACACGTTCGTGAACCCTGAGGAGACCATCTACAGCAGGAGGAAGAGGAGCATTAGGCTCTTCCTTGGCAGATACCATAACCTATCCACAAGATAACAACATCAGCTCTAGTACAACCCAACTATCTAGCAGCTATATAAATTCTTCAACATTGAAAAAAAAGTGTGTTGCAATATCAGAAGTAATAAGAAATTCTAGGCTGAATAAAATTCATATTGCAAAAAAGGGATCAAAGAAAATGGCAACTATGCATGTGTATTTACATATTTGTACAACTCAATTCTACCCAATGTTTAACTGTCTCGTACTCGTATGGATTCTCTTTTTCAACTTTGCACTATCAAGCATCATCACCAATTCCCCATGTTAAACCACAAAGGCTCAAATCTTTTTATATTAGCTCATGCATGAAATATTATGTTGACCTCTTTTCTGAATTTTACCATTTATATAATACTTGTCTAATCAGAAAAATGAAAGAGCATCAAATACCCAGAAGTAAAGGGTTGGACAGTCATCATTACGACCCACTTAGTTGGGACTGTACGCAAATTCTTACGTAAATCCGAAATGACTATATAAACAAAGCACCAAACCAGATGGTAAAACCGCATATACATGTAGCCTGCAGGATACCAAAAAATAATATAGAAGAAAATATATAAAACCGAGATAAAAATAAAGAAAATCAAGCAATGCCTTTAAAAGAAAGGTACAAAGTGAAAGATACAAGTAACACGTCATTCAGTTCAAGAAGCCAAAAAGGCATAAAAATGGACCTAAGGCTATCTTGCCTTCCTCCACACAGTACTACGTGCTCTCGTCACCCCCGAGACAACAGAAATGGTAGTTCAAAATATTCAGATTCTTCTTTCAAATGCAAGATAATTATGTAATATTATTTCCATGGTTATTTTTTAATTCAGTAGAGCTTTATGGCGCTCATTTACACCATTCGATCTCTGTTCAAGAGAGATTTGATTCAACAAGTGATATAAGCTTTTCTTGAGAAAGTGCAAATGAGGATTAGCAGGATTATTTGATGTAATGGGAAATGATTAAAAACGTTAAAGTTTGCTAGGGTATTTGATGGGCAAATAAACCGTCACTTTGTCGCAAGACATTCTGTATTTAAAGCCCATGGAGTTTTGCTTTATGGTATTTTTTTACTAAGAATATACCATATTAGGGGGGTTAGAATCTAATTCTTTTCAAACGTTATATAATCAAAAGCATATATAATCCATCACAAAATGGATGTGAATTGCCTCGAATGGTACTTACACTAGCCAGCAGAGATTTATTATCCACTTGTATCCTTCACATCTATCATTTCATATCAAGGTAGGAAATGACTCGCTTGTGCATCTTCAGAAGGAGCCAATAAGGCATAATTCTGGTTTAGTTACCTATAATCATTTGAACCATCGTCCCCATATTCACAATGCTCTCTTATCAGTATTCGTGTTATTTTGGCAGCAAAACACTTGGTTGGATAATGCATTTTATCCAAAAACTCAAGAGGTAAAGGATCTTATAGTCATGATAAATTAGGTCCATCTAATTTGCCCTTCCAATATTTCCAATCACAGGGTGGAGTCTTGTCATCAAAGGGTATGTATTCTCGTCAATACGTATTTTTCATTCTGTATTGTACAAACCTGAGTTCACTCTGTTCCTTTTGAGTTATTTAATTTTAAAGTACCAATGCCTTCAAGGTGAAGACTTTCAACATGTTCTTTGGTCCTTCAAAAATTACACAGTGATATTCTCTAACAACGGTGTTGACATACAAGGCCCTTTTCCCTTGATGTTTGAATGAACTAATACATCTTTTCTTGCAAATGTGGTACAGAATATGGAGGAAACTGTTTAAAATTTTTTTTGCTTTTTGAACAATTGCACAAATTCTTTTCCATTAAATTCAGAGACATTGGCACTTCTTTAACAGTAAGATTTTATGTAGATGCATTCTAGTCAATGCGGGGTGGATATCAAAGGAGTGCTAGATATAAGCATCATATACCAATATATTAAAGTTGACGCTTTTTGGGGTATCATTTCACTCCTAATTGGGACATTTTTTGAGATATATTCTTTAACTTATGGGACAAATAGGAAAACTTGTGACACAAGACAAGAATCAAGTGTGGGGGTCAAGAAAATGATACAGTTAGAAGGTCAAACATCTTCTCTAATTAAATCCAGTGGGGCAGCCACTTCAGATCCTAAGTTTGACAAGAAGAATGTGACAGCAAGACGAAAGAAAAAAAATGCCAGAAATAAAGGGGAATTTTGACCACAAAAGATCTGCTTCTCTTGGAGCGAAACCTGGGCCAAAGTATCGCAACTTGGAAATTCCAAAAAGTTCTCCATTAATAAAGACAAAATTAGATATCGAATATACGCTTAATCCAATGGAGCATTTTCAAGAGAAGTTCAAGGAATTATATCTAGTCATAAATTGGAACTGAAGAAAAGACGAATGGTTTCATAAAAGTCCACCCTTGAGAACAAAGGTGTTTCCAAGTGGGAATGCTTTTTGCTGGTAGGTTTCATTATCATAAAGTGGCCCCAAAATGGGCTTGGTTTCAAGATATAGAATCTATGTTGAATCACGATTTCATGATCGGAAGAAAGATTTCAAGAAAAGAAAGATCTATTCACTCATTGGAATGTTACAAGCTTATTTTTATTTTTAGGAAAGTTATTATTTGTTCATATTTCTAGTTTTCAATTTTAAGATTTTTATTGTATTTATTGTTTTAGTTTAAATAAGTAGTAATAAGAATCTAAGATTATGTCCATGTTGTGCTCTCTCTAGACTAGTCTAGATAATTTGATACGTCTCACTAATGCCTTACCTCCCTCCCATAGCAATCATCAAATTTAGCTGAAGATCATTGGTAGTTGGTCAATCTAGCTGTTGCAAGTGATAGTGAAGTAGGAATTTAACATCCCTCCCTAATCCCTGCCTCATGCAGGAGTCATTTGATTTTAATAGAAGATCATACATAGATGTTAAATCTGGGTGCTGGAATTAGGAGGAATGGGGCATCCCTCCTTCCCTCTCTTTCTCCCACTCTCTAACCATATGTGCATACATCAATGCGTATATACATATAAATAGAAGTACTTGATGGAACCCAATTCTGAGAAAATTAATTAACACGTCATTTACACCAACTAGAAACTACACTCTGGCAGGTATATTAAGAGTATTATTAGGCCTCTATTTTTGAATGCATCAGAAGCATTTTCCAAACATCTGATTTGCTGACTAAATCCAGAAAAACAGGCATGCAAAAAGATCACAAAATCTTGTCATGTAACAGACAGATTAGCCAACCTCATCCACTTATATATCTATGGTTTCTTGAAATTGAGAATTCCTATTGTTAATTAATATAACAAAGACAGCAGCAGTAGACATGCCAAAAATACATGAAAATAAAAGAGAAGGCATATGTCAATTGACTAGAAACTGAACCAATAAGCAAGTCATTTCACCTCTCACGAACCAAAGACTTAAACCCCATTAAAAGAAAGGAAATAAAAATCTATTTAATAGAATAATAAAAATATCATACAGAAATGTAACTTTTGCATATTAGAGTATCATGTTTTATTTTTGACTTCCATTCATTATGCACCCAGTTTTATCTAGTTCTATTAATAAACACATGACAGTTATCGCAAGTTACGCTCTAGTGACCTAAACTGCAACGTGTATATACTTATATTCCAACCAAAAATAGTCTATAGAAAAGCACACCAACAGAATGTGCAGTGAAGGAGCAGAAAAACCATAGCATGAGCTAGTAAGAATACCAACTGAAAGGTAAGCAATAGTTAAGTCCATCATGCTAGGCTGACCATAAAAGTTTCATAGTCAAAATGAAAATCAAGGGAACAAAAGTTAACTTACAGCTCTTTCTCTTGTTCCTGAAGGACCATCAAGGATCTTAATCCGAGCTTTTGTCTCTTCACAAGTTTTCTTTATGTATTCTCCTTTACGTCCAATTATACTTCCAACCTTCTGTGCAGGCACCAACATCCTGAAAACACTCTCTCCAGGCCACCCTGGCCATTTTACATCTCCTCTAGCAACTGAATCATCTCCAAGATCCTGGCTTTCATCAGGATGTGAGTTATCTGGTATTCCATTTTGGTGTTCTTGCTCTTGCTCTTGTTCTTGCTCTTGCTCTTGCTCTTGCTCTTGCTCTTGCTCTTGTTCTTGTTCTTGTTCTTGTTCTTGTTCTTGTTCTTGTTCTTGTTCGGGTTCATGCTGAATTTGGAGTTCATAGTCATGTTCATGTGCTAGTTCACTTTCATTTAAACTAGGATCAAGTTCAGCCATAAGGTCTGTACTGAGAAGAACAAATTGAAAAAAAATAAGTTCTGCTGCATAGATAAGTACAAAATATTTATCCAATATTTATAAAACAACTTTCCCATCAAGATGCATTTTTTTCTTGTAAAAAAGTGAAATGAAAAATCAAGTTGTTCAAACACATGCAATGATTACGAACACGCAATCTGAAGACAAAAAGCTGACAGCAAGGTATTAGTAGGAAAAATCCCATGCCTAATATCTAAGATAAGTTCTATTGATACCCGTCTTGTAGCCATATGAGAAAGGCCAAAACACATACATGCAAACATGTGCCCACAGGCCAAAACACATACATGCAAACATGTGCCCACAGGCAGCCAGACAGAGATCTTGGTGTTGCTTCCAGTTTGAAACCATGAAGCCACCGAGTCAGGGAAATTATATTATAACATCAACAGCAACTCAATCATCTTTGAGAGCACAAGGAATGACATTTTACTGAATCACCAAATTCTCACTTCTGATTCATGTAAAGAACACGAGAATTGTTCCCATAATTTCAGTATCCTTCAACTTCTCAATGCAACTCAATAAAGTCTCATCCATATTTAGTCCTTGGCAACATGAAAGCTCTTCCACAGTGCTCTATCGAGGTTTATCTCAAAAGTTAAACAATGGAACTTTTTCCATTAAGATACACAAATTTATTAATTATTATAAGCGTGATTACAACCAAAAAGAGGATAAAGAATGCTATGACATCAAGAAAATAATAACAAAGAAATAACACATATAGCCAAGAATAATTAAAGAAAATGAACACCCTTTTAGAACAACATTAAACACTTAGGGGAAGTTTGGTTTGCTGTTTTCAAGCTGTGTTCAGTTTTCAGTTTTTTAAAGCATTTAAAACTTTTTTGGTTTGGTATTTTTGATAACAAGATTAAGCCATGTTTGAGTTCCATTATCCAAAAACTCATTTTACTTCAAGCTCATTTACAACCACACATTCTCCAAATAAAATAATTTTGCACATAAACCTAAAAAAAATTCTTATTTTTTAACTACACATTCTCTAAAAAATAACTATTACAAAACCCATTTTTGGGGCTCAAACAACTCCTAAATTTATTACAGAAAACTCAAATATATTTTTGACGTTTTGAAAATCTAATTTCCCCTTCAAATACCAAAACCCCACCTAAATAACCTATGATATTCCATCCTAAGTCTGATTTCTATCCTTATGATAAGAACAAAAAATGGGATGAAATCACAGTATTTTTCTTAAGTATTTTCATCTTGGAAGTGCATTTATCCCCAAATCCTCAAAATATATCCAAGCCCAAATCCTTGAGATACTATCCAAAACCGTATTCACTTATGCGTGATTTTAAAAAAATGGATATGAACACCAAATTGTACACAATGGCGTAACAAGGTGTTATTGTGGGCATCCTCAAAACTTGATGGATGGAGGCAAAACTGAGTTGATGATTCCATGGAGGCGTGAAATGGAAAACTCCATACGACTGCAATTATTTCTCTTGGTTGGATCCTCCAGTTCATACTCAATCAAGGTTAGTGATTGTCAATTCCTCTCACCAATGCAATAGATGAGAAGGAAATAATATAATGACCTCTCAAGAAGTTTTGCATTGGACAGATTGTATCTAACTGAAGACGAAAAAATGTTAGATCTTCCTCTCAAACACTGAAGATATGGCAGGTTACACAGATAATACCATATAGGAATCAAGAAAATTGATATTCAATTGGAAACTGATTCAAAATCAACTTAAGCTTGGAAACTAGAGGCAATTTATTCATTAAAAAGGATAAAACCATAGATTCGCTTTGCAATATTTGGAGACCTATCATTGGGACTATGTAGTGGAAATCAAGAAAAATATGATCTCGAATCGGAAACTAATGCAAAATCAACTTAAGTTTGAACAAATAAAATTCAAGTTATGATTCAAAGCCCACAGTTGATTATTAGCCAATGTAGTCTTTCCTTTCATCTGCATTTCATTCTTATTCAATATTTTTCAACAGAACAACCCTTGAAACTCAGGAGAATAAAAGGTACTCCACTCTGCTTTTATATCAACACATAAGCGAACAGGCTCGAATTCAAGACTACCTTATTTTTTCAATACCTTCCAAATAACAACTGTGCAATTAGTTTCCTATAATTAATGTTTACCTTTACTGTTCCAACTCTATCATCCAAACCTATCTTAATTAGAGACGGTGAACAAAAGAAAATTCGAATATTGTACCCCTCCAAAACCCTTAATTTACAAGTAAGCATGAAACAAATGCTACAAATTCTGAAATAAAAAGCTACAGTAGACAAACAAAGGTAATTAACAGGAAAACGAGAAATTAGCTCAAGATTTGGAGCCAAAAAATGTAAGTAAGCGGGGAAAAACAAAATCATACAAATAGCGAGAGATGTATGCTTACTGTGACGAACAGAGAGAACAAAGAGATCCCAGAGAGAGTAAATAGTAATATTTGTAATGGAATCTGTCTATCTATCAGCAGTGTGTGCTGGTAGAGACGGCCAATGTTTCCTTGTGTTAGGTTGTCTTTTCAGAATTTGCTTAGAGGTCCTCTGAAAATCTACAATATAACGATTTGCCCGTCGATTGAATTAAAAAGGAAATGCTTTATTTTTTGGAAAAAACAAAATTTTGGGTTTATTTTTTTATTTTAATTGAGACTTTTGTAGTTTTTTAAGTGGTCAATTTTGGTAAAATTCATGAATTTTTATAAATATGTATGAAATTAGGGAAAGTCACTTATGAAGACTTTTATAAATTTTTGTAGTATTGATAAAACTTTTAAAGACTTTATTTTAAAATAAAATTCATGTGTCTAATACAACAATTTGAAGTTCGAGGTGGAGTTCAATCCCCATGGTACCCCTTTCCCTCTGCATGTAATAAAAAAATATTTTAAATATTGAAAAATTTAAGTCACCTTAATTAAATAAATAAAGAAACAATATATACATACATATATATTATTCTTTGATAAAAAAAAGTCATGTTGAGTTATTAATACGTTATACCTTTAAAAAGGAAACAATAAATCGATATATTTAGATTTAATTATAAATTAATCTTTTTATTTTTATTTTTTTTACATAAAATCATATTACAAATTGGTGTTTTTTATAAAAAAATAAAAATAAAAATTTGGATGAAAAAATGTTATAAGAATCATTAATAGCAATTTAATTTTTTTTCCTGGAAATTGTAGATAAATAATAAGAGAGAAAAAACAGAAAATGGAAAAAATTATAATCGGTAAAACGTAATAATAATTTTTTAATCATGGATCTAATGTTTGTAGAAGGAAAAATAATGGAAGAGAAATATTAAAAGAACAAAATATGTATTTTTTTTTTTTTTAGTGAAAATCTCATAGAATCTTGGGATGAATGAGAGACAAATTTTGAGATTTTATTTTTGTACTATTTGCTTAAAAATTAGTACCTAAATACTTTTATAAAAATATATTTATATGGAATGATTAGGGATACAATTGTAATAATTTTTAGGTTTGCAGAGATATAATTTGTGCAAGCCAGTGGATGTGTAGGCTCAAGAAGCTCTAGTTTGAACTCGTCAACAGAAATGACGAGTTAAAAATTGATTTCTCGACGGACAGAGGAAGCTTTGCTGGTTGAAACATTGTCGTGTCTTCGCCGATAACAAAGGCCTTTGGCTTTGTTTGACTGGATTCCCAATTTTTTTTCCGTGGAATGGTCCAGTGAATTTCATCGGCGCATCTATGTGTCCCCTTTCTTCCATCAAATAGGTTTAAATGGATGAGGGGTTTTGTGTAAAATTTTCCAAGCCAATATGAGAGCAAAATCGACACAAATATGCAACATAAATATTTTCAATGAATTTGCATTCTGACACAAGTCGGTGACTGGGTTGCGTGTTGTCCTGTATCACTGTAGAAAAATGAGTTTACTCCAAAAAAAACTTGTTAAAACAAGTGCCAAATAGGAGCTAAAAAAATTACAATATGAATGTTATCATAAAATTTCAAAATTTTAGAGACCGTTCTCTTTGCTGTTTTCGGATCGTTTTCTGTTTTCAATTTTTCAAAACAGTGAAACTGCATTCTCTTTCTCGTTTTCGAAAATGAATTTTTGAAAAAAAAAATAATTCACTAAAAACTCAAAACATCTAAATAGACGTTTTGAGCGTTTTCTTCCAAAACACGGGATAAAATGAAAAGACGGGAAACGGTCTCATTTTCCATTTTCCCCGAGTTCCTCTTACTTGAGCTACTGTTCTGCCGCCTCCTTCCATCAATTACTTCCACCACCCGCCACCTAAGTCATCGGACCCCCACACCACCGGCACCCCTCACCTCCATCTACACCCTCCGACCATTGCCTGCCCACTAGACCGCCAGAAACAGCTCCAGTTCCGATCCAAAGTCGCGAGCGCAGTCACGATTTTTTCCCAATTACTTCAACATCTGGCCACCCTCTTGATTGTGGAGCACCACCACAACATTTTTCTCAACCAGGAGCATCTAGTTCTACCATGGATCAGCCTCAATTTCGTCTAGAATCGACTGAGCTTGTTAGACCAGTTCGTGAGATTTGTGATTTTTTCAGTCAGAAAACCAATTATATAGCAAGTCTTGCTGTGAATTTATGTTTAGAGCTTAAAAAGAACATACTATTTAGTTGGATTGTCATATCCAAGTTGAAACTTTTACAGCAAAAAATCAAACATTTTTGTCTATTCTTTAATATATTGGTCGCAGGTCATTATACAGCCCAGCAAATTTTGCCATTTACCCGCACCAAAGCTTCTCCACAAGCACACCATTGCATGAACCAACATCTTTCTTGGCTATTCCGAAGTATGGGTTTCGTGTATTCCCATA
>CADEPD010146350.1:0-13885 GCA_902829195.1 Fraxinus dipetala | reverse complement strand
CATGCACGAAAAGGTGCAAAAACCAAACTGAAAGGATATAAAACCCTTCAAAATGATATCAAAATCCAAAACCCTAACAGGCCAATTTTTGCTACCCGCAGTACAAAACCGGGTGCCCGCCTAATTCAACAAAATGGCCATTGTAATTGTAACAAAAGGCCGGGCGGCAGCCTAGGCCATTTTCACCCTTTTTGTTCTCGTTTTGTTTTCGCTTGTGTTTTCTCATGGCAAACCATATTCATTACTTCTAAAATCACTCATCATTGTTAATTTGAACAATATCTAATACTAGTGGTAGGTGTGGGTGGCAATGAAGATGAATGGAATTGGGAGGAGGAAGAAGGCGGTGAAGGTAGTGGAGAAGAGGGTGGAACAGGGCGGCCGAAAGGAGTGGACTGGTTCATGTTGCCGAATTCAAAGCAAGTGGTGAAGACTGATGCAGGGAATATGAGGATGGTGAGAGCTTTCGGAGGCAAATTTATGAAAAGTCCTATGCATATTGGGTTCATTACTATGGAGACCAGAAGTTTGTTCATACCTCAGTATCTTGATTCCAGTCTTATTCTCTTCATTCGTGAAGGTATTCGTTTTTCTTTAATTTACATGTTACGTGTGTTGGATTAGACAATACTGGGTATGATCGACTTAAATTCGATAGTAGTTAGTAGTGAACAGAACCGAGATACTATAGATAGCACCATAGTGGATTGAGATTAGATAGCACTGGATAGATTAGACGTGATCGAGATACATAAGACGACATGATTGAGGTAAGTAAGACCACACTAGACACTATTGGGTAGATTCATCCTTACCCAGGTGCATGCTAATCTTCTCTGTATGTTCCAGCTTTATCACATAGAGAAGATTAGCATGGTCCTTGCACTAGGATGAACACATAAATCAAGATATAATTGGAACGATACAAAGAGGATTAGCATGGCCCTGCGCAAGGATGACAAGCACAAATAAAAAAATAGTCAAAAAAATTAGACGCGGTCGAGATAAATTAAATAGTACTCGATAAGATTGTGTTGGAGAAATTTGTAGTGGTGTGTGCAGAATTGAGTACCAAACATGCGGAAGTGCATGCTCCTGTTGATTGCTTAATAATTGCAAATAGTTTGCTGCTTCAAAGATTAAGATATGCTCTGTGCTGTTATCTTATTATTGAATTGTCCATTGATGAAAATCAGGCAAATGTCATTATAAATACATTTTAGGCCATTCTTCGTTTAACCTTTTTGGTGTTCCAACTTCCAAGGGATGGATTGACCCGGAGAAAGTCCTAACTTGCTAGCACCCGAGAAAGACATTATTTAGGGAATGACGCCAAGCAAAGTGGCAACGGGATTTCCCTTTCAATGAAAGAGCTCTAGCAGAAGAACAATATCTAGCGCTGTAGTTATCTTGAATTGGTGACTGATTGATGAATATTTGAATTGTATCGAATTTAATCCAAGGGAAGACAGATCTACAAAGATGAATTGGTTGAAAAGAGCTTAAAGGCTGGAGACATCTATAGAATTGAAGCAGGCTCGGCTTTTTATCTGATTAATACAGAAGAAGGCCAGACACTACATACAATATGAAGTATCGACTCATCTGAAAGCTTGGGATGGCACACATTCCAGGTATATTCACCAAGCATTCATTTCCCTTTTCATTTGTTTTCAGAAATATACGATGATTCATTCTGATTCTTTATTTTGTGGGGACTGTGTGGAGTCTAATTATACTGTTTGCTTGTCCCCTCGATATGAAGCAACTTGAGGGGGATGTTTTTAGATGATTCATTGTAATCTTCTTCTTCTTCTCGATTTTAGGGAAAACTTGTGGTGGCAAGTGGACGTAGATTTTGCTATAATTATGATTGTTGGTTTGTTTTGCCCGGTTTTGATTCCCTTGAGATACTGAACTGGATCGGCCTTGCTACAGAAGTTTAACCACTCGGATTTCTTTCTGATTGTGCATATTTGTATGGTGCAATTTCTTCATTAGTGGAGGAACATATCCAATGTCAATACTTTCAGATTTTGATCCCTTAATGCTGTGAACGGCATTCAATGTGAGTAAGAATTCTAGCATCGCGATCACATTCTATTGCACTTTCATCAAGATTGTAACGCCTAATGATGTGAATTCAACAGGTTTCTGTAGCAAATTAAAGAAACTGTTGACGAGCAACAAGCTGGTCCAATAATTTCTCTTTCCAATTCTCATTCCCCGAGCATATGGGTCGGGTTTTTGGGGCTCGTGCATCAGCAAAAACTGGCTCACTTAAAGAGAGTTGTTCTTTTGAAGGGAAAATATAGTGAAGAAGAAGAACAACCAAAATGATCATTCATGAAGCTTTTGATCTCTGTATTTGGAAAGGCAGAAAAGAAGAAAGTCGACAAAAAGTAAAGGGCACAGTTCTTATAATATATATATGACAGAAAGCCTGATTTCAAGAACTATGGATGCATCATTGCTTTGGACGAGTTTGATTACTCGCCTCTTGGCCAATCGGACACTAGCATTTAACTTGTCAATCTCTCCGCTGTAGGCCTTAGTCGATACTTTTGGTAATATGATATGTGCTGATATTGATTAGATTGCGCATTGGTAGGCAAGATTGAAAAGTATCTTATAATGTCCAGTCTTGTCCACTAACGTGTACTATGCACGTTGCATTTGATTGCTTGAAACTATGTGATTGATCAAATGTAGGGCTCGGTGATGGCACCACACATCAACCCAAGGGCGACTGAGTATGGCATTGTAATGAGAGGAGCCGGTACAATTCAAATTGTGTATCCTAATGGAAGTCTAGCCATGAATGCCAAAGTAACAGCAGGCAACATGTTTTGGATTCCAAGATACTTTCTGTTCTGCCAAATTGCATATAGATCTGGCCCTTTTGAGTTATTCGGTTTCACCATATCTCCGCGCCAGCATCAACGAGGGCCTGAATTTGCAAATGCATTTGGAGTGAGCGAGGAGAGGCTGAACAAGATACTTGACTTGTAGAGAGAATCGATTATCTTGCCATCGGCCTCCATTGCACCACCAGACAAGATACTGGGGGAGACAATGGAAGTGGAGATGGAGAACTATCGGATGGTACCATATATGATTAGGAGATTTGGCAATGAAATGATCATGGGGTTTGATTAATAGGCAAGTTGATAGTATTGTGGAAGGCTTGAATCTATTTTCGATTGTCTTTCTTTTGTGTCAACATTTTGATGTTGTTTTCTTGATCCTTTCTCTTTTGAGGTTGCAATAAATTGCACTTGTTTATTTCTCAACCCATTACTGGATAGCCCTCTTCTTATGGATTATCTAAATTGAGGTATTGCATTTTGACAACCTAATGGCAGTGTTTGCAAGTCGAGTATTGCTATGTAGCACTACTAGTGCTTAGCATTAGTTTAGGTGGATGGCAATAGACTTTAATAATTGTTGTTTACAAAGATAAATTATTAAATTTTTCATTAAACATATAACTAGTTCGAATATTTATATATCTACTTCGATAGTTGGTGAAAAAAAAATTCACCTTTTAAAAGACCGCAAACGAAAATAATAACCAGTAGACCGAATACACAAAGTTTCTAATGGCACGGGATAAAAATAGGGAAAAGGAAAATATTTATTGGAATTCAAACTAAATTCTGTAAAATGTGAGTACTATTATGAAATAGGAAAAAATTTATTGGCACTAGTAGGAAATTTTGAAACATCGGAGAGCAATTATTGAACCTCAAAAGAACATGTAAACAACTAAATGTACATGCAAGTTATATTCACGCCACCATTTTCTTTTATTGCACCAACAATGTTTATTATTTTTCTTATGTTCCATCCTTGTCGTATTTTATGGCCATTGTTCTATTAATCAGCACATCTGATCTCCGATCATTACTTATTATTTTAGTTATGTCCAAAACTTTTCCTTGTCACATTTTTATGGTCAATCTTCTATTAATTAGGACATCAACATATCTGATCTTTGATAATTCGTTTTCTAAATATTTTCTATGCTTACGTTGAAATAATGGCAAATATTATTTCATACTTTTGTATTTGTTGTTGATTTGCTTATTTGAAAATATGAAGGACAAATAAATATTTAAACCCTCGTGACAAAAATTTTGGACAGGTTAATGTGCTAATTAATAGAATATATTAAAGACAAAAATGTGATAAAAAAAAAATTGGGTACATAAGTTCGATAATTAGCAAACATTAAGGACTTGTATTGCAAATAAAAGTGTTGGAATGGCATAGTGAGCACATAATGGGCATCTATAGTCTCATCCAACTGGAATCCGCGGCTGACCAAAAGACCTTCCCATTTTAAGCCGTCAGATTATTTTATCCAACGGCTCATGAAAAACCCTAAAACGGCCACAGCACTTGAACTCCATATATAAGCCACTTTTCCATTTCAGTCTCGGTCTCGCTCTTCACAGCAATCTAAACTCTCTCTCGGCAGTTGGCGGGCGTGAGATCTCTCTACACTACATTCAAAGGTAATTTCTTTCTCTATTCATATATATAAGTATGTGAGTTAATCTGTATTGTTTGGAATAGATGTAATAGATTTGTTATATATTTGTGGAAGTGTATGTTTTTATGTATTGATCCGTATTACTTTGAATATATGTATTACAAATTTGTGCTGTTCATTATTAGATTCGTAAATTAGTTGAATCGACGATCTACTATAACTTTTCGTGTATATTCTCGTTAAACAGAGTTGTGATGAAATTTGAAGTGCTAACTATATATCAGAATTGATTTGTTAAATTCTTTCCTATTTGGCATGTTTCCAGTGTAAATGAAGAAAATCCTGTTATGTAGTATATACCTGTGTTTACATAAGCACATAGAATTCACCCTCATGATAAACATATAAAGATATGGTAAACGTCTAAACGATTTAGACCTTTAGATATCTTAGATCTTTGTATTTTTTATCTTCTGGTTAATTAAATTTAGAATTATTTGATACTTAAATCCTTGTTTTTGAGTCTTGGTCTATCTGTTATTATTTTTTTAGATATTGTATATAACTTGCAGATATTAATTTTCGGTAGCAAATTTTTTTTGCTTTTCAGTATGCTGTATTTTTGTACATAACATTAATGGGTCATTTTGAAAAATTAACTGCTATAAATAAATTCTTAATTATCATTTAGTAACTGATTTGAGTTGTTTTGACTCGCAGAAGTTAGTATGTGTTTTTTAGTTCTTGAAATTTTTTATAGTTTCATTGTTGATACAATTTTGATGCTTCTGCAAACTGACACCAACAATTGTTCGTGGCAGTTTTCTATTTAAAAGTTCAACATGGGTAAGGAAAAGTTTCACATCAACATTGTGGTCATTGGCCACGTCGACTCTGGAAAGTCAACGACCACTGGCCATTTGATCTACAAGCTTGGTGGTATTGACAAGCGTGTCATCGAAAGATTTGAGAAGGAGGCTGCTGAGATGAACAAAAGGTCATTCAAGTATGCCTGGGTGCTTGACAAGCTCAAGGCTGAGCGTGAACGTGGTATCACCATTGATATTGCCTTGTGGAAATTCGAGACCACCAAATATTACTGCACGGTTATTGATGCTCCAGGACATCGTGACTTTATCAAAAACATGATTACTGGTACTTCACAGGCTGACTGCGCCGTCCTTATCATTGACTCTACCACTGGTGGTTTCGAAGCTGGTATTTCCAAGGATGGTCAGACCCGTGAGCATGCTTTGCTTGCCTTCACCCTTGGTGTCAAGCAAATGATTTGCTGCTGCAACAAGGTGAGAGTCTACTTCTATGGTTAAAATCATCGAGTCAATATTGATTTAGTTTATTGGTTGTCTGTGATCAATTTTATTTCTAACGATGACACATTATTCCGTATTACGTAGATGGATGCCACCACACCTAAATACTCAAAGCCCAGGTATGATGAAATTGTGAAGGAAGTGTCATCCTACATCAAGAAGGTTGGATACAACCCTGACAAGATCCCATTTGTTCCCATATCTGGTTTTGAGGGTGACAACATGATTGAGAGGTCCACCAACCTTGATTGGTACAAGGGCCCAACCCTCCTTGAAGCTCTTGACCAGATTCAGGAGCCAAAGAGGCCCTCAGACAAGCCCCTCCGTCTCCCACTTCAGGATGTCTACAAGATTGGTGGTATTGGAACTGTACCTGTTGGCCGTGTGGAGACTGGTGTTATCAAGCCTGGTATGGTTGTCACCTTTGGCCCAACTGGTTTGACAACTGAAGTCAAGTCTGTTGAGATGCACCACGAGGCCCTCCAGGAGGCTCTCCCTGGTGACAATGTTGGCTTCAACGTCAAGAATGTTGCTGTGAAGGATCTCAAGCGTGGTTACGTTGCCTCCAACTCCAAGGATGACCCTGCCAAGGGTGCTGCCAGCTTCACTTCCCAGGTCATCATCATGAACCACCCTGGTCAGATTGGAAATGGATATGCGCCAGTGCTCGACTGCCACACATCCCACATTGCTGTTAAGTTTGCCGAGCTCCAGACCAAGATTGACAGGCGTTCTGGTAAGGAGCTGGAGAAGGAGCCCAAGTTCTTGAAGAACGGCGATGCTGGTCTTGTTAAGATGATTCCCACCAAGCCCATGGTTGTGGAGACTTTCTCCGAGTATCCACCCCTTGGTCGTTTTGCTGTCAGAGATATGCGCCAGACAGTTGCTGTTGGTGTCATCAAGAGTGTGGACAAGAAGGATCCATCCGGTGCCAAGGTCACCAAAGCTGCTGCTAAGAAGGGTGCCAAGTGAAGAAAATTCCGGTTGGATGATATGTTTTTTGTTAATCAAATTAGATATTTGCAAGACATCTTTTGCAGTTTTGATTATTATGGTTTTAAACAGATGCTCTTTCTGTATTGCCATTTCCTTTTTTTTTTTTAGATGAGTTGTAGGCCTATGTTCGAACGAATATTTTATTCTGTTTTAATTTTAAGTCTGTTTTTCTTCGAGTCTGGCATTTGATTTATTGCCAGATTGATATTCTTGCCTTAGGCCGTGTAATTTTCATTTCAGAGGGTTTAACAAATTGGGTTGAAAAGGTGCTCTATAAATATTTGGCAACTACTATTTTTAACAAATTGTTACTTTTTGACTAGTTGACAAAGAAGAAAAGTGATGGGCCTGCTTGAGCAACGTGTACGAGAGCTTTGAGAATTTGAACCAAGGTTACACGATCAATTTCAAATGCACCAAATCCGATGACTCTTGCAAAGATTGATAGTTCTAGTAAAACTTTGTTTAGCACCTTTGGATTTGCTTTATGGTAAATAATATATTTGTCAAGTTGAAAGTTGTTAAATGTTTTTGCAATTAGCTCACAAAAGCAAAAACAGTAGTAGTTCCAACAGGCCCTAATACACCCAAATTTTTGAAAATGAGACTTATTTTGGCTCCATTAAATTAAAAATACATTTAAAAAAAAAATTCCACTATATTTTTCAATAAAATAATATTACACAAACTTAAAATTTTTCTTACTTTTTAATCATACATTCTACCAAAAAAAAAAAAATAGTATTCTAAAATACATTTATTTATTTCCTCTTCCAGTTTTTCCTTCCTTTTTATCCTCTATGTATTTTCTTTTTTAAGTATACAAATTTTAGTTGGATGGAAAGAGGAGAAATACCATCAACATATTCTTCTCACTGTATGTATAAAAAAAAATTAATTAAACAAATGTTCTTTCCAAATATATTTTTTGGGCTACATTTGTCCTCAACTTATTTTCTAGTGTTGATTCCCAACATTTAAGCCCCTGGTACAAATTCTTTTACAAATAAAATAATTTTACATGTGATACATAACCTTTTTTATTTTTATTTTTGACAATACATTCTTAAGGAAAAAAAATTACTTTTTACAAAATCTATGATAAAAAAATTTACATCAAACACGCCCTAAAAATGAACAAGTTAGTCCTTAACCTTTTAACTGAGACATTGATACGACCTTTTTCACCATCCTACGTGGCCATAAAAAGATGACAACCGAAAAACCTAGTCATAATTATTTAGGTGATACTACTTGAACAGGGATTATACCTTTTCAGACACGGGCACCAAGTGGCGACCACTATAGGTGGGGGACACGTGGCCCTATTTAAACAGAATTATCCTAATTATTTTCAATTTACAAGTGAAACGAATTTTCAATTGATCTTGTAAGATGGCTGTAGGTCATTGCTGTTTTTCAATTGTTCTCGAAAAAGCAATGACAATAAGAGTCCGTTTAATTGACAAACGTGAAAATCCTTTCAATTTCATGTAAATTGGAAAACAAAAATCCAAGTATCCATAGGAATGTATTTTTCATGAAATTGACAAAAAAAACAAGCTTAAAATGATTATACCTTGAAAATCAAACTATATTTTCACTTTCGTATCAAACAGTCAAAGTAGAAAATGAATTTCTCGGATGTGACATTTTCCATGGAATTGGCTTCAATCAAAAGGACCCTAAGTTTTTCACTTGTAACACTTCTTCCAAAATATAGTGACCCAACCATGCAACTAGAAGTTTTCAAGCATGAAATAACATTTTCTTTCTTATTTGATCCTTTGTTTCCCAAAAGAAACAAAACAAATCACATTTAACACTTGCATATCTTCTTATTTCTAGTGTGCAACAAGATAACTAAACAGTCTAAACCCATAACAAATGTGGAGGGCAAATTCAATACCTCAACATGAAGCTCAAGTGATTCATTGAGAAATGTATCTTCAACAGGGTGAAATTACCAAAACAAAATGTCAATGTTTTCCTTGCCCCAAGATTCTTATCAAAACAATATTTAGCTGCGCAATTATGATACAACAAATGAACTCCCGAAAAAGTTCGTTGCATTTGCATAATATGCCTCACAGAAAGAAAAATCATCTATGCATATGTAATGTGATAGGATTTCCAAGATAAATAACTTGGGGGCGTCCATCAAATGTAACCCTGCTTTTGACATCAAGGACAAGATCTTTCAAGTAAGAAGATAACTGCACCAAAATATTGAAAAACATATATAAGTATAAAATTAACTTGTCCGCATATGGTAGTTTCTTGTCTTGAATATACATATCCAGGGTTAAAATTTTCGAAGCATAAATATGTATAGCTATTATTTTTGCAAAGAAAATTCACGAGGTGGGGAAATATATTATACTCTTCACACTCATTATGCGAGATAGGAAGAAGAATATTGACCTAGCCTGATGATGTAATAGAAAAACAAACTAATGCCGACAGAATTACCTGTTAAATTTGTTACAGATCGCCATCATTCTCAAGTGCTCTTGTAGCTGCCTTTTCTGCTTCTTCTAAAACGAATGCTTTGAGCGACTCAACATCCTTGGGTCCTATGATATTCAATTTCGGGAGAAGCAAGTTAGATCTGGTAAATGCAAAATTTCTATAGCTTATAGATTGAAAGCAATTTCAATTATTCGTTCTTAAAAGAAAGTTGTTTTCAATTATAATTTATGTCAGTCGACAGCGAAGGAGGGTATGCAATTCTTGGTTTTAGTAACAATATTAAAAAAAATAAGAACCCTTAATTTAACGGAAATATAATTAAGACTATGCATGATCTTTGTCTAGGTCAAGCAATGTCACTCCATTAGCATTGAACTAAACATTGTCGCAGAAAAGATGTCATGAAACCAACCTAAAATTTATTGGAGAAAGAATTAAATTTTTTTTGGCTGCTGTCTGAAAAATAAGACATATAGATTGAAGTATCATATCCTTAATCTTTGCTGAACAATTGTGACCTCCTTCAGTTTGTATGCAACAGCAGAGAGAACGAGGGGAACCAGAATAACAAAAGGGAAATGCCGTGATTAATATTGAAAAAGGTACCTCTTCAGCACTGAAGAAGTTCAAGGCATTTTGCTGGAACAAGTCCAGGCTATGCAACAGGAAAACAAAAAAGCACACGTAAAGAATTTGTCAAAATTATGACAAACTAATCACCACCACCTCCCTTTAGACGAAAAGGCAGTCTAACCTGATTGGGACTCGCACTTTCAAGTTTAGGTTGTTAAAGTGGTTGCCCCTTTTAGAACCATGTAACGGCTAGTGCATTAGTACTGCATGCATATAGTTATAAGCTTAGGAACTCATTTTTGTTATTAGTTACTTAATGCTCCTAAGGATGGCATGTAATAAATTGCATGCTGAACTATTGAGAGTATCCTCTGGCTTTGCAATTCAGAAATTGCATTTTTGAAAAACTTAGCAGAATCGTGGAATCAGCTATTCGACTTTGCAAATATGTTGATGCAGCAATTGTTGCAGTCTAATGATTTTAGGTTTGATATATCATTTTCCTTAAAAACTGAATTAAGATAGCAAGGCAGCTAAAGAGGCCATTTGAAGGGGTGATCCCATAAGAATGTCCAGAAGTATTAACTTCGGCGGTGTTTCACCTGTAAGAAAATGGGAGATGATGTTAATCAGTAACCTAACTGATCAAGTACTAACTAGCACTGAGGCGGCCCAGCTTTGGAGCTTTGTATATTGTGTGATGCTACAAGGTCAAAGAGCTGCTGGATAACAGGAGAGAACAAACAAGGGCCACAAGCAGGATCAAGAAGGGTGGCTCCCATGTTACACGGGGTTCCGAGAACACAATTGTAGGGCCTTTGATGGAGTAGAGGGTTCAATTTATAAAATCAAAAACACTTTGCTTTCAATATTTTGTTTTGGAGTTCAAAGGCCATTCCAACTTGTATAGAAATCTGGATACACACATTTCTTGCTAAAGCTGAGTAAGGCTCTCTATTTTTCTTCATTTTGTTTACCTATTGTATGCACCTTTCTGCTTCCTAATTAATAAAAATGTTTTGATTTATTAAAGCCGAATTAAGACAAAAGGAAGCAGGGTTTAGAGAGGGAGAGATACATCAGGATTGCAGAACTGACACAAAAATATGACAAGATGGTTTATCATGCCATAAATAAGCTCCCATGGTCAAATCTAAATACTGAAAATCGTGAGAGAAGAAATAATAATAAGTGAAGGGACTCTCAGAAATCAATGCACAGGAATGGCCACTAGCAAATATTCAGTTCATTTTGAGAATTCAGTAAAATCTAAGAATTATCGAAACTTCTTTACTCAAAACGTTGCACACACATTAAGGGACCTCAGGGAGTTCAAGGTTTTTTGGTGCTGAATTCTTTTGTTCTCATTCTTACCTTTCCCTCGATAGTCTTTTAAGTACCAAGTACTCTCTCCATCACATAAATATAGTCCTATTTCTTTTTTCACATAGATTAAGAAAATTTAGTTAATATACTGTCATTTTCCCTAATATCCCTAAATCAATATTCAAGATAATTAAATTATGCATGCAATATACAAGGTAATTAAACTATTCTTGGTACTAATTATTGTTTAATGCAAGAATCAAGGTAATTAACATTCCAAAGTTATCTAATACAAATACAAATGAATAAATGTCATGGAAGATGATTTTTTGTTTATTGTTCCAACTATAATTGAATAATGAAGTGATTTATATTTATGATAACAAAGCAAATTAAATAGGGATATATTAGGAGACCAATATATTAACTACACTCTCAAATAAGACACAGGACTATAATTTAGGACTATAATTTGGGACAGACGAAAAAGGAAAACATGACTATCTTTATGGAACAAAGGGAGTAACAAAATGGGAGTAGGATGCCATAAATAGTATGCTCCTAAAACAGTTGGGTAAGAGATCTGTATCAGAATTTAAGGCTGATAGAAACCATGGGCATGAAACAGCTATAGCAATAAAGATAAGAAAGCTCAACGTTCAAATTCTTATTTCAATAAAATTACTACAGTTAAGCACTAATAGACCGTGCAAATCGGTTAAAAATCTGTGAGTAAATGATCCTCGAGGGAAAAAACAAGCAAGTACGAACCATGCATAAATCAGTTGAAAAATGTAAGTAAAAGATCCTTGTGGAAAAACAAGCAATTATAAAACACACAGAAATCAGTTAAAAAAATAGTAAGTGCATGATCCTCGTGGGCTAAAATCAGTTACCTTGGTATTTTGCAACTTCTTCTCCATTATAGAAAAGTTTGAACGTAGGATATGAATGAATATCAACTTTTGTACACACTGGTTTATTTGTTGTGCAGTCAACTTCTCCGATCTCTATTTCATCCTCGCCTTCCATTATCGTTCCTAAATCCTCCCATAATGTCCCCAAGTTCTTACTGAAAGAAATTTTCAACAATTATATGCCAAGAATATCTTATATTGGATTCCACAGATGCAGATGTGCCTAAACATACTGAAGCAGGAAACAAAAGGAAAACAATTACCAATGCTTACACCAAGGGACACAAAATTTCACGAACCATGCTGTATCTTTCTCCTTCACCTAAATGAAACCATATAGACGCCATTAAATTGTTAAACAATGCATAAATGAGATGCACAAGATAGACTACTAAAGTTAACATTTATAGCGAGAATCTTTTCCTCTTTTCGCTTCTATATCTCCCTGAATGTTGCTTTTTTCCATTTCATCTTTCATCACATATGAGAAATTTATTGAATACAAATTGAAATGATGGATGATTCCCACGACAGGAATTGCTACTTTAGCTGCCAGAATCGGGCTAAAATTACAAATTTCACACTGAGGACAAAAAGTGACCATTAATCCATCGATTCAATGCAAATATTTTTTGTACACAATTAATCCCTGAAATGCTCTGCTTTCTTACTAAGCTCATTTTTCTTTATTAAACATAATTACAAAATCTCTCAATTTCTTGCAGCACGGTAAAAACAAGTGAATTTCATGATAAATTACTTCAAATCAAGGTGAACAAAATACAAAGAACCCACACCATCACTACATTAAAAATGCATAAAAGCATATCTATTTACCCAAAGAATACCTTAAAACGGAATATAGAACCATGATCTATTACTATGAGAATAATTTATGAAGCGAGTCTTTAATTGTTTACCTTGTCGTCGAAAGTATCGGTGGCTAGGGTTATAACCTCAGCCTTTGCTACATTATTATGCACCCAACTCGAGAGGAGAACGGATGACAAAAAAAAGAACAGAAGAATGTGGAAACGGATCCGCATCATGACTGGCCGGGAATTTCAATCCTCCGGCGGCGATTGGCGTTATTTGGGAGCGAAAATCTGGTAAATTATGTTGGACTTCGAAATTACACTACGGTATTATTTCCTCTATTTAGGCACACAAGGGAAGAATGAAGAAGTTTTATTTTAAAAATTAATTATTTAACCCCTGCACATTTTGATTATAAGAATACATTTTTACTGTCGATGTGATAAAAAATATATGATTAAAAAAGAAAAAAAATATTGATGTGATAAAAAATATTATTTTATTAAAGAATGTGTAATTAAAAATAAGTAAAAGAATGAGAATGAAAAAAATAATGTGGACCAAACACGGGATTAATATTACTTTATTTAAGTTCAGTTTCCTTTTTGTTTAATAAAGAGATGGAAATAATCGAAAATTCATACAAGGCTCTGTTTGGGGATTATGATTTTTTACTGCAAAGACTCAATGGAGATAAAGCACACATTGAGACTAGGAAAGGTTTTCAATGTAGCCCATTATCCCCATTATTTCTTGAAGCGTCGGGTAGTTGAAATCTATTGATGGCCAACAATACCATCCATCATGTTCAAAACTCGCATCATTTGATGTTTGGAGGAATGATTCGATCTTGTAATAGATGTCGCAAAGCATTGCAATAAAATCCCAAAGACACGCTGAGTTAGCGATGGACTGATAATTGAAATTATGCTTTTAATGAGTTATGATGATTATAA
>CADEPD010146322.1:0-10242 GCA_902829195.1 Fraxinus dipetala | reverse complement strand
CATCCAATCCTCCTCTGAATAACCACATCTACTGTAATGAGATCTTGCCATAGTCTCCACCAGAAGAATGAAACAGTAACTGATAAAATGAAGTTCTACAGTAACCGATATGAATCCTGACACTGACATCCCGTGCGTACGAGTTGCTATGCGAACTTGGTAGCGAAGCTGCCATCCGTTGTATCCCGCCAAACAATGCGATCTGGGGAATCTACACATAAAGGTATAGCCCTTATCTATATCGCCATAAGATGAGGTTGAGCCTGTAATAAACCTCATATATCTCATCCAATGTCATAAAAAAATCAGATTGATGTATTACTTTTTATCAATGTTCTCGAAATCAAATCGGGCCATTCAACCCTACCAGAAAAACCATAAACCGTTACAAAAAATGATTCAGTTGATACCTAAAAATCTGATATTTAAAAATTGGCCAACAAGCTAGTCTAATCGCAAAACCGGTCAATCCACAACGTTTTTCGATAGTTTTAACCTTGGTTTTTTCTATCAAAACTTTGAAAACTAACATCAGTAGGCCCAGGCTTTAAAGCTCAAATGGTGTACCTATCTTAATTTCTCTAGTAATGTAGTTCAAGGAAATCGGTGTGGGATTCGGAGAGTATTGGTCTTACAAGGTGGAATAGACTTTTTTCTCTATTTTTATTTTTTCGAATTTGATTACTTTTTATTCAAATTTTTATTATTTTCTCATTTATTTATTATGATCGACTCAACTATTAATGTTTTTGTCTATAATTTTTGTCCATTTTCAATTGATGTTAGAAGTGGACCTAATAAAATTTAATTGCAATCAAGTTTATTAAGTGGTTCTCGAACCTTGATCCTTTAGCTTTTTCGAAAAATATTCTTTTGAACAAATTATTTTTAATTTTTTTTTGAGTAATATCGTAGTCTACATACGGAATGGTTATTTGTTGCTCGATTATGCACAAGCTTTTATTCAATGTAGACTTGCAAGTTATTCAATACTTCTTTTATAACAAGAATAACAACAGTATTAATAGCAACAAAATAATAGGAGAAGGTTAAAATAGTTAAAAATGACATAACGTGATCGTCATGGTGGAATATTCTTGTGAAGTCACCAACCACGTATGACTCCAACAACTAAAATGATAATGGAAAATGCTAAAACAAAAGGGGGCAGTCAACTCGCTCTCCCCCCCCCCCCGGTTGTTTTAGCATGGTCCAATGATAATTATAGCATAACTATGACTTTCTGCAATTTTTATTTTTTCATTTTGTCAATAGTAATTAGCATTCCGCAATGTCAAAAATGGAAATTAATGCAAACCCCACTTGTTTCCTTGATAGAAAGAAATTCTAATTCACGAGTTGAATTTTCTGCTTAAATTCACTGAAATCATCCTCTCTCTCTCTCTCTCTCTCTCTCTCTCTCTCTCTCTCTCTTGTTTTGACATTTAAAAAAAATCATAGTTAGAAGATTAATTTCAGTTAAAATTTGAGGTCTCATTTCTGAAAAAAGATCTTGACATCTTATTATAATTTTGAAGTGTCAAAATATTAGAACTCATCTCATAAATAGGAATAATGTTTTTTCACCATGGATTTTCTATAACAAATTGAGAAAATTGATGCGAAGAAAATAAAAAGAAATGATAAATTTTATCTCGGCCAAATTGAGTCTGAAAAGTATGAGGTACAAATGGTCCAAGTTGATGAATTAATTGTCCTTCTAGTAAATACAATTTTGTCTATAAATATGTAGCGGTTTATGCAAACCCCTACATATTGGGACCTCGAAAGTCAATTATTAGAGGTGGATTCTGATCCAGGAAGTTACACTAATTTTGTTTATTTTCCAATTAACATTTTCATGAGAAAAAATAATATTGTTACTGAAATTCTAACATCGTGTTTTGGTCCACAGTTTGTTTGTAGTGTCATGTTTACCCTTTTCGTGTTTTTGAATGCTTTGTCGATAGCATGTTTAAATAGATTAAAAAGTAAATCAAATTTATATTTATTTGTTAGAAAAAAATTTCAAAATTAAATTTTTCACTAGAAAAACTTACTTTTTTGTAAGTAAATTTAATTTTTTTTATAGGAAATAACTTTTAAGCCTAATCAAACATGATCTTAGTCCCTAATCAAGATGAAGTGTAGTGAAATTTCACCACCATGGTGGTTTATTTGATAACATGGCAGTTGGTCATTTTATTCATCAAAGATATTTTTGTTTTGGCCACACGGTTTGATGAAATAAATCAAAAACTGAATTGTTCAAATATGAAATCTTATTCAATGTAATACTAATTCTTGAAAACATTATCACACCCCATTTCTAAACAACTAGGACGAAGGGATGCAATTTTTTATAGAGAGACATGATTTCTATATGAGATTAAAATTTGAGGTTCTATTTTAAAAGGTCCATCTTATTACTATGATAGCTCAAATTCTTATATATTGATTATTGATTCATCAATATTCAATATACCCACGAGATGGTGGTTCATTTGAGATTATTAATCTTGAGATTTATTTACTTGTTCTGTAGTTTTAGTCCAGTTGAATTATTTATTTGAACCAAATGAGCTCTAATATCATATTAAAATTTGAAATTCTTTCTTAAAAATTCATTGTTATTAAGATCGAGCAATCGATCAATTCAACTAAAACTTATATGAGCACACATATTTCAATATTGCTATGCTCAAATGAGCTAATATCTTGCAAGAACATAAGATCGCACATTAAATAAAGATGAAAATATTAACCAATATGTTAGAATTTGTGCACTCTTTTTAACAAGATTGATCTTTTAACATGAAGCATAAAATATTAATAGGAGATTATGTAACACAAGTAGCCTAGCCGACTTAATGGTCACACGTGTGATCTAAAAAAATAGATTATGAGTTGGGGAATGTGGGTATAGTGATCCTAAAGTACCTAACGTGATATAGCAAAAGACAAAATCTTCCATTTTGAGACTACGACCCATCGCGGAGCACTTTTCTCACTTATGGATAAAGGCACTCTTTAAGGAATAAAATGGATACCATATTGTTCTGATACCAATTTGTTATAAGATAGGTGAGATAAGAATAATATATTTATGGCACAATATGAAATATGATAACGAACGCATAAGAACACGATAATTGGCAGATGAAAGGAGATTTTACTAAGACATTGAGAAAGAATACAATGATTTTGTGTTTACAATTTTGTCTAACTTAATCCAAAATACAATGAAGAGATAAATAAATATAGTGGATGTTTCAAGCCTTAAAATGGAGTTATAAATGAAATAGAATGCTTAAAACTCGAAACATATCTAGGTCTAGATAACATTGGCGCTCGAGCGCCAGGCGAACGGCTAGCTAGCGTCGTAGACACTCGAACGGTAGGCAAGTAGTTAGCTTGCGGCAGGGAAAGCGTTGTGACGCTGCGTTTTCAGGTTGAATTCGATCCCTTTGACTCTGAATGGCCTTAGGCTCCCGTACAACTGCCCAAAACATTTCCTTGTCCATCTCTTGACCTCTTCAAGTCCAAAACAAATTTCAAACTCCCAATTGAACTTCCAAATAAAATTTCAACTAGAATTTGCTAAATGGACTTCGAGTAGGATTCCAAACTAGCATTCCAAATAAATTTCTTCTTAAGTCGACTTTAATTATAATTCTCAGTTATCTACAAAATAAAGTTCGGGATCATACCATATTTCTAACAATTTCCAACTTGACACGAATTCCACTGTAATGACTAAATTTTAAAGATCTCCAATTGAAGACTAATTCTACTGTAAGGAATAAACTTCAACTCTCCATAAAAAAAATAAACGAAATTCTCCATCAAGATTTTCAATTTGAAATATTCTCCACCTCTACCACAAAATCCAAATTAGGTTCAAACACACAAAAACTGAGTAACAAAATTCCAAGAACTAGCTTGGACACCAAAGTTGCTTGAATCACAAATAAAAAAATCAAACGTGATTAATCATCATCTTAACTAGAATCAACACATTCAACAAGACAGAAATGGGTCTAGCAAAAATTACCACAAAATGTTTCAATAGAAGGATCTTAACTAGAATCAACACATTCAACTACATTCAAAGCATACGCAACTAAATCATCATCTTTGTACATATATAGAAACAAAATATCACAAACGGGTCTAGCAATTAAATACAATGACACCACTAGTAATGGTGACAAAGCGAAATTATCTACAACTTTCGTACTTGACTTAGACGCATTCATTAAAGTAGACCCCAAACAAAACTCCAATGGTACTTAACCAAACTCACAATCTACTTGAGCTCCAAGTTTTTGTTGATTGATCTTCAACGATTTTATAGAACTCTGCCAAACATATAATTGAGACTTTTTCTATCCTTACATAACAATGAGAGCACATTTACGAACGTTCAAGATTCCACCTTCACCAATGAATACTTAAGGAGATAAGAATTTTTTTTTTTAAATCAAGGGCATGTACACTGCATCAAGTGTTCTGACACTTCTATCAAATAACTTAATTCTGGCCCTTCCAATACCAGTTATCCGACAAAGTATATTATTACCGATCACTACAGTACTTTTGAAAACTTCTTAATATGTTGTAAACGAATCCCGATTAGGACACATATGAAAACTACAAACTGTATTAAGAATTCAATTTTCATCAAGTTTGGAGTCATCATAAAAAATAATTAAAAGCTCTCAATCAATGTGAAAAATCAAATATAAATCTTTTCATCATATTTAACCTCCAACGTTTCCAAATCAGCGACGATTTCCTTAGAAACAGCAAGGTGATCTTCAAGAGATGTATCTTCTATCATACGATGAGAATAAAGGAGTTGTTTCAAGTGTAGTTTACTAGTAAGACACTTCGTCATGCGTAATTACTCCAATCTCAATCATAACGTAGAAACTGATTTTTTTTACAAAACGTTCTGAAGAATATTATTCGAAAGATGAATATAAATATGTGATATGGCTTTTCGATCCATACATTGCTTCTCCTCCTAATTCTAAGTTGTGGGCATCTTGTCAAATCCCAACAACGCATCGTCCAAATCAATCTAAGTGAGTATTGCTAGCATCTTTACCTGTAACAACTAAAATCTTGTGCTGCGATCTAAAAGCAGAATATCATATTTCATGGTTGTCATCCCAAAATCGAAGTCTCCATGTGAATAAAACCTTAACGCTGATACTAATTTGTAAGGAATAAAAAAGATACTAGATTGCTCGAATACCAATTTGTTATAAAATTGACAAGAAAGAATAATATATTTATGGTATAATATGAAATAATTGATCACAAATACATAAGAATATAAAATGGGAGCTAAATATATAGGGAGTGTTTCAAGCCTTAAAAGTAGAGTTATAGATGAAATAAAATGCGTCAAAACGCGAAACAGATATGGGCCAGATAACATCGATGTTCAAGTGCTAGGCGGGCAGCTAGCTAGCATCGTGTGCTACTCGAGCGGTAGGCGAGCAGTTAGCTCACAACAGGGACAACATCGAGGTGCTGCCTATGTGGCACTGAAGCATTGCATCTCGGGTTACTCCAAATGGCAGTAAGGCGCCTGTACTATTCCCCAAAAACGTTTCTTGTTCATATCTTGACCTCTTCAAATCCAATACGAATTTCAAGCTCCCAATTGAGTTTCCAAATAGAATTTGTTATATAGACTTCAAATAGGATTTTAAAATAGAATTCTTCTTAAATTGATTTTAATTAGAATTTTCAATGATTTTTAAAATAGAATTCGGGTCACACCCTAATTGTAAAACAGTCTACATTAATAGAGTCTCTCATCTTAAGTGTTGGCCAAAATAAATCAAATGAGAGTAGTCACTTGCAAAATTGCCATTTATTTCATTAAAAATATATATATAGTATTAATCTACTAAGCATCATAGCTTAGCTTATGTTAAGTACTGGTGACATGACCCATCAATTAATTGATAGATTATTTAATTTATGAGACTTATCATAAACTTATTTATCAATTCATTTAACGATATGTTGGTTGCAAGCTGAATAACGCCATTGTTAAGAAGTGAAAACTAGTCAAGTCTAGTACACTGACAAAAGATGCTAAGGAAATCAATTGTGCTACATATATATCATATTTTACATCATTGTTTACACTTTGTCACATAACAGCCCATCATTGGACAATTTTTAAAAAATAAAAAGTTTTCTCTTTGATCATTTTTTAACAATACATCAAATGTCAAATAGATGTACACTTAGCATTTTGTAAGGAAATATAGGAGCATGATCATTTTAGAAATTTATATTAGAAGGAAAATACCCCGAGTGACTGAAAAATTCCCTAAACCATAAATATTCGAAGTAACCATTTGTTTGAGTGTCTTGAAGCTTGTAGTTGAAGACTTAAAGTAAACTTAAAAAAAGCGTTTTTCCAAAGTAGTATTTTGATATCTAATATACAGATAGAATTTTTCCAAAGAAGTTTTTGTAAGATCATGAGTCCAAAATATAGATCAAAATCTAACAAAAAACAAAAAATGGCCAAAATTGTCACCAAAGTTTCGAAACAAAGCATCATGGTCTACCATTTACCTTGTCATTCTGATTATAAGGAAACTCTTGCTATAGAAAATCTGAATTGTTGAACTTTGATGTTTTAATGATTACTGAGGAGATTCAGACTAAGCGATAGAGAGAGAATAATGGTTTTTTAAGATTACAGAGAATTCAACTTAACCTGAAATACTTAAGTAACAACTACAAATATTGGGATATTTGTAAAATCCTTGTTTGGTGTAGATTAAAATCAACTTTTTGTAATTTTTATAAAAGTTGATGAAATATGTGATTGAAAAGTTGTGTGCCCCATAAAATATATGATTAAAACTAATTATTAACTTTATAATTAGATTTTAATCCAAACCAAATGAAGGCAAAGTCTAGTTATTGGGATTTGATACCCAATAAATATCGGACGATGATATTAAGCCAATGTTGGATAATTTATATCGACGCCTTAGTGATGACTCGACCTGAAAATAACTTCGGGCCACTAGAAGCAACTTAATAGGGTTAACGTTGCTCGTGGTCCAACACTCGTAGATGACCCAAGTTGTGGTTCTTAGTTGGATGGTGATATATGGCAGCCCATTTAGTGAACTTTGGCCCAATTGGAGTTGAAATAGCGTAGTTTACTAACTAAATTTGACCTTAGTGCAGAATTATACAATTAACAAGCAACAAATCACTTTTAATTATTCCTAAATTGTTAAACAAACAATCTAATTATCTTAAGTTTAATTGTCGCAGTTTGTAATAAGAAAGTAATAAATAACACCAATATTGATGATGGAGATACCCAACTGGATAAAAATTCCGGGACCAAGTTAGTTATCTCCACTATAGATAATACGAATTTACAGTAAGATGCTACCTAGCCAACTCTACTGGACTTCCCGGTCTAATTCATGTCACCTCCAAGATCAGCTGAACCCACCAGCTCTCGATCTTCTGCAATTTTCTTTTCCAAGTGGAATTTCAAGAACTCCCCGTTCTTGTACTTTTCCTTCGCTTGTAGTCCAACATTTCTCAACCTCTAGCAGCCTCTAAAGTTTAACTAAGAAAGTGCATTCCTAAGGGTGTTTAGAAAATAAGTGTTTTGGATTCATTGGATTCGATGTTTCCCCCCAATTTGTGGTTGTATCAATACATAAACAATCTCTTGAATCTTCAAAAAATAATAAGGAAGTGTTATAGAGAAGAGGCACAATGAACAACCACACCAAATTTCATGTATAGACTTGGGTATTTCTAGAAGAGGGTAATTAGGTTTATTGAGCTGGAAAAAAAAAAAACTTCAAAACAGCAAATTAAGGTTTTTCGGATAGATTTGTCGCTCAAGCGAGAAACTGGCGACAAGCGAGCGATCCACAGTCACTCGAGGGAGAGCTCGACGACAGGCTGGCGACATGCATACTATTTTTGCCGCTCGAGCGCCAATTGGGCGAGAAGCTAGCAAAAATGCGGCGCTGTTTTTCTCCTATATTTCATGCTCGAACCCTAGACCTCATAATCCAACTTGTACAAATTGCACCCTAGGTCCTTGACTTTTACAACATGTTACAAATTAGTCATTTTGTCCACAAAATCGCTAACACTAAAAATCTAACAAAGTTCCCCTTTGACATTCTATGACAAAATTATACAATAAGTCAAGGAAAACAAAAAATAAATAAAATCTAAACTACCTAAACTTCATCAAACTAAAGTCTCTTACATTCCTTGTTAAATCTGTTTCCTGAAATTTACAATTCAAATTCCCAGTGTAAAAGTACATGATACAGAAAATATAGCAATTAAACACATGATACCAAAACTAGGTAGATTGAAACGTAACACTAATGTTAAATCTAAACACCAACAAAAACATTAGCATTACAAAATTATCAAAAACTCAATCAGCCAAGTATTATGATATAGAATGCAATGCTAAATCAAAATTCAAAAACAAAAATTAAATTTTACTTCACTCTCTCCCTTCTTATTAATTCAACGACAAAAATGTTTTACCTCTCTCTCCTCCTTTTTGTCAGAAATGACGAAGGGATCGAGAATTTTTTTTAAACATTAACATATAATAACCCAAAAATATTGTTGTTAGCATGCACAAGTATAAGCAATGTGCAGTAAACCTTCACACATACTCAATTCAAGTTAACATGGAGTAAATTGTATAAGTGACTCATGTGTGTAAAATGTCACTAATCCTTTGTAAGTAGGACTCCAAACCTTAATTGTGTAAGAAAGAGCATGCTAAACATCACTGTTAATAAGTGTATTCCTATACTTATGAAAGTCAAACCATGTAAAGCATATTAGGACCTATAAAGAAAAGCTCATTTTGTATGGATATTTTCTTTTCTCCCCCTGACTTTGAGCATATTTTATTTTTACTTTTTCAATATTTTAAGCTCATTATTATTTTTCACATTTTATGGTAGACTCTTCTCTATTAAGCGAATAAAATAACCCTTATAATGAGCTTTAGACCGGTTAGCCCATGTCAGTTAACCATAGGAACCATGTTATGAGAAATCCCGCAGGCTTAATTGTTTGAGTCAAATAAGCTCCAAAGAAGAATATAAGATGTTGGGTTTTTTATTATCGGGGATAAACTTAAATTTAGGTCTAATAAATATGGTCAATTCATATTTAAAGTCACATTACTAACAGGTGACTGTCATTACAAATCTTACACACGCGGTAAAATCTCACTAACAATATGATAATGTGTGCAGTGCACATGGTACATGAAAACACATATACTAAGTACTCCATAATAACCTAAGTCAGAAATGAGAACTATGTTACATTTCATCGATTAAACTCATGCTTGATCACAACAAACAAATTCAAATATATTACATATTATGATGTAAAAATAATTTCTCGCATTTCCATTGTTTATGTTGTTTTCATTTTAAAGTATGAATGCACCAAGCACACAAAAAAATGTCAAACACACAAAAAAACAATAAAAAAATGCATGAATTTCTAGATCAAAAACAAATGAACAAATATGATGCATGCATAAATCAATGTCACATAATGATAAAACACAAGTATGCACCAAAAATACCTAATAAGTTAGGTATGCAAATGCTCTTACCTTTAAGAGCACCGTGATCAATTTTAAAATTTTTCAGATCACTTTTCTTCACCCAAACTTGCCTAGTGATAGGAATATTTCCGATCATCTATGTCATTAACTTGACTAATTTACTTACCTGAGTATGGAAGTCAATCCAACCAGCATAAGATTCTTATTTCTATTTAAGTTTCGATTTCTATTTCTGTTCAAGAAATGACAACACCTAGGCTTTATGTGTCCTAACTTACCGTAGTAAAAACATGTAGGGTTAAACCTAGAACTACAGGTATGTGATCGCTGATATCTATTCCTAGGTTAGCGGGTCCTACGCTGTCTAGTAGGCTTCTGTCCTACATATCCTTTATTATTAGATTTAGGGTTAGGCACATGTTTAAACTAGTCAGTACCAAGGACAAATGTGGTATGGACGTACTAGCAACATATGATCATTTTTATTGTATCCTAAATCTCCCTTATTACCAGTAGGCTTGCCCATTCCCAGAATGTTATCTAGCTTCTTAGAACCACTAGAAAATGCAAGAAGTTGAGATTTGGAATACTCTAGATCGCTCAGA
>CADEPD010146222.1:0-10729 GCA_902829195.1 Fraxinus dipetala | reverse complement strand
TTTTTTCTATTAGGGTTGCATTAAAGCTATGAATTTGTAAAGTATTTATAAAATTATTTAGACTTTGATTTTGATTACTCATTAGGTTTTGCTGCAAAAGAAACAAGAAGCGTACAGAGAGTAAAATTCTAGAATTGGATAATTTTGGGATTTAGTGTTCAAAAATGTAGTGCATCTTGATTCAAGGGACTAGCAAAAAGAGAAATTCAGAAGAATCACATTCACTATTTTCTCTCAAGGCATTGTCGAGAATCGAACTAGATCCAATCGGTTCTCGATTTATAGTTCCAAAATTGACATATTTAGTATAGGAAGAGTGGAACCAACCAATTCTATCTGGTATTGATCCGATTTCACCTATTTTGAGAAAAAAAAATGCCCTCTCCTGATCGTAGTCTTTGTTTATAAGTTTTATATGTGAAATCAAGAGGTATATATTCCTCTTTATTGTCTTAGATTCATTTGAATTTATTATCGTTGCACCAAAGTGTTATTAGAGCATTGATTATGTTCCTGAGGAAATGGACCCTCGAAGGAATGGTGGTTACAATTTTCATGTGGAATAAGCATACCAAAAAAATGAGATTGCATCGATACGTCAATGCATCAACTAGTTGACACAAGAATTGGAGGTATGACGCACCGATCATAATGAAAACCAAGGTACGAATGGGAGAGTTAGTGGTAGTAGGGATGGTTGTGGCGTTACTCCTGTTGTAGACAAAGTACCTACCTTTTGGGTGATTATCTTCTGACGAAGATATGTAGGAATTGACAAAGAAGTATCTAATTGGCTACTTTAAACCTCTAATTTCGTCTCCAATCCTCGTCTCTTCGTTGACAATGTGTGGTTGGTAAACAAGGATCATTTTTTTAGAAAAGGTAGAGAATGTCTCGTCAAATATTCAGTATGATTCTACAAGATCTAGTTTCGTCAAAGTAATAGATTCTAGCCAATTGAAAGGATCTTCTAATCAATCCAGAGAACATTTGTATTCTATCAGTAATGAGGATTCAGAATATCATACATTAATCAATCAAATAGAGATTCAAGAACTAAAAGAAAGACAGACTCTTTGGGATCCTTCCTTTCTTCAAACTGAAGGAACAAAGATAGTGTTAGGAAATTTGAGGATGAGGTATAACGCAATATGAAGTATAGATCGTACAAACAAGAAAAATAAAATTAAAAGAAAGCAAGTAAGAAGAAGAGAATAAGCAGAGGAACCGAATACTTTATTAACCACCAATGGAGAGAAAATTATAATTCAGCAACTAAAGGTTTCATAAACTGAATGACGAACCTAATATTTATAGGAGAATCGTCCGAAACCCTAAAACAGGGAAATTAGGTAAAAAATCGCGTAAAATCGATAAAGAAAAAGATCTGCGGTTCGTCATTCGAGCTTTGCTCGAGCGATAAGCGGGTGACGGGCTGTCGCTCGGGCGACTCCCTGCTCCAATTTTACTCCTCTCGCTCGAGCGTAAGTCGAGCGATCGTTCAGCGCCGTCAATCCACATTTTTTCCTTCTTAGACCACATTTTGACATCTTCAAGCCACGCGACCCTAGACCCAATTTGGGTCACAAAACCCAACATATAGAATCATACCAATTCCGAGAGTACAAAACTTTGCTCAGAGGTGTTTAACAAGTCACTATTCTTGAACAAATGGTCAAGCTCGTAAGTCTCATTTTCTTACTTTTGGAGGAATAGAATTTCAATATCAATATCATTTCCATTTTTGTTTCGTTTTTGTCTTTCTCTTATTTTACCTAGTTGTGTAAACTATATATAGTAGTATGCATGTTAATTTTGTTTTCACTGTCCAAAGTTTTTTTCTTCTTCTTTTGATGTACGGATTTGCAATCATGGGTGGCTTCCTAGATCCCCATCCCAAGTCCTGTTCAGTTCAGCGAAGAAGAAGCTCCAATTATTGCCTATTATAGTAGAAAAATAAGCTTTAATCTTATTCCCTTGGTAAGTGAACACCCTATCTCACTACTTGAACGTGTATCTTTGTATAATTGTATTAAAAGAAGAAGAAGAAAATTGTCTTGTTACCTAGCAAGGCTTCACTAGATTCGGCATTGAAGGAAAATTATAGTAATCTTCTTAATCACGTCCATTTCATGTGCACGATGGAAGAGTCAAACATACTAAAGTACCATCGCTTGGATGTACCTCACTGATGAATTTATGGATGTGTTTTATAAGGACACCCCCATGGGTTTAACCCCTCTTCAAGATATCCAACATCAAATTGACCTTTTCCTAGTGTTGCACTTCATCGTCGACCTCACTACTACATGAATCCAATGGAGCACGAAGAATTGAGTGAACGTGTTAAGGCTTTACTCGCCAAAGGGCATATTCGTGAAAGTTTGAGCCCGTGTGGGCCCCATGTGAGTTTACCACCTGCTGTATCTAATCTGTTGAATTTCTGTGGATGTGTCTTCTGTACACAGCAGAATTGTTTTCCAATTCCTCTACTAGATGACTGCTTGGATCAATAAAGCGGGGTGTTGGTATTTCCTAAGTTTGAGTTAAAGAACGAGCGCATGTTTGATTCACATTAAATTCTCGTTCTCATTCTTTTATTCATTTTCAACCACACATTATTTAATAAAATTATATTTTTCATCACATCAATAATTTTTCCTTCTTTTTCAACCACACAATTCTCCATCAATCTATTATTCCAAAATACATTCTTCCAAAATAATGTGGCTCAAACACACCCCGAATATCATCAAATCTGTATTTGGCCAGGTGATAAATGGAAAATGACTTTTTAAGTTACATGAAGGACTTTTTGAATGAAATGTAACGCCGTTTGGTTGCACCTAGTACGTTCATGCGCGTATGAATCAAGTATGATATGTTTTTTGGTAATAAATCATCAATTTGCTAAATGGTCTTGTATTGATTATGTGGCTGATATTTTGTATATAGGAGGGTAGTTGATGAAGCGGAGGGTACGGTACTTGTTGTAAGGGTACTTTCGGAATTAAGATTCTATATAAACACCCTTATGTAACCCTATTTAAAGTTAGTGGATTACTCGCGCCGTATAGTGAATGTAGGCATATTGTCGAACGACTTAAATTTCTATATATTAATCTTATTGTTCTTCTTGTTTTCCATTTTACTTTTCGCATTTTGCACAATAGCTTCTTACTTTTGCAATAATTCTCGTCTGTGCTCAAGCTCACTTTTGGTGCCCAAAGTCATGTTGTAGATGCTCTTAGTCGACCTCGTTCTTTTTATCACTGATGTGTATTAATATTCTAGGTTTTGATACTTTTCCTACGCTCTATTCTTTCGATCCATAATTTTCCAAGATTTTGAACTCTATTTCCTTAGGCCGTGATAGAGGATCATTTATTTTGAATTATGGGCATTTGTATTCGTGATGCTCAATTATGTGTTCTCGATTGAAATATACGATTAAACTTTTATCCGATTTGCACAATGAAGTCCATGTTGGCCGTGACTGCACTCTTGGTATTTTTTCTGGCTGTTATATTTAGCCGTCTACATGGCGTGATGTTGCATGCTTTGTTTCTCGCTGTCAAGTGTCACTTGGCCAAAGGCAAGGCATCTGATGCGGGGACTATATATGTTGTTACCTATTCTGTCTCAACCTTGGACTGATCTTGGTATGACTTTTGTGGTGGATCTTCCGCGCACTCAACATGGTCATGAGTCATGACTCCAAGATGGTACATTTTCTTTTCTTTAATCAAATCACGGATGATATTCATGTTACCTTATTGTTCTTTATTAACATTTTTAGGTTGCATGGTTTGCCTCTCTCTATTGTGTCGGACCTAATACTTGCTTTATTAGCAACTTTTGGCACAACATTTGGAAGTCGTTGGGTGCAAAATTGAATTTAACAGTGCTTACGATTCCAAACAGATGGTCAAAGTCAATAATTAATTTTCACCCCCACATATTATGGGTCCCACAACTTTTTAACCACACATTTCATCAATTTCTATCAAAATATACTAAAAGTTTGATTTTAATCCCCACCAAACAAGAGCTTGGTGATTAATTAGTTACAAAGTTTGGTCAGCACAATGTTGAGTCTTAGGATCACAAGTTGTGTCTAGCTGAATTTACCCATAACCATGCCATAAATCATAGTAAGGGCTTCATTTCTTTCAAGTGATATAGAGTATGAGCCTTAATATCATAAATTATTTTTCGGAACAGTTAAATCATCCATATATTCTGAACTGTACCATTTGAAGTCTAGTATGAACTGAATCTTAAGCAAAATTTTCGAGAAAGTATATGGCGAAATGAGTTCAGGATTTGTAAGGTTGGTGAAGATAAGATTTTACAAGTCGTATTACTTAAACTCATAAATTACCGTTACGAAATGTAAAATTGAGCGTTCTACGAGTAATAGAATTTTTCAACAAAAAAAAAAAAAAATCGACTAATTAAGACATTATCTTAGAAATTATCATCTTTAAACTCATCAATTATTTTCCAAAACAATTGAAACAACTAATATCACTAATGAGTTGTAAAATTGACAGTTCAGCATGTACTAGAAATTTTCAAAAGATATATACAATTAAATAAGACAAAATTTTAAAAGTCATTGTATTTAAATTATTTTCCAAAAATAGTTGAAGCGTTATGAGTTGCAAAATGCACAATAATTTTTTAAAAAAAATCTTCGACAGCCATCAATTATTTTCCTAAACAATTAAGATTGCTTTGAGTTGTAAAATTAACAGTTCAGCATGTACTGAAATTTTTGCAGAGATATATACAATTCGAGAAGAAATATATTAAAATTCATCGTATTTAAACTCATAAATTATTTTGAATAAATATCTGAGGCAATCCAATTATTATGAATTTTAGTGTAAATTTTCAAAATCTATAAGACGTGGAGAATAAATTCTTTCTTATCATTGTCTTTAAATCCATAAATTATTTTCTAAAACAGACGAAAATTTATGACAATTTACCATTTGTTTACACAATATTTTATTTATTAATAACCTCTTTTTTTTATTATTATAGTATGTAAATAATAATTGACCAAATTATACATGGAAAATTAATATTAAGGACAATAAATCCCTTCTTAGATTTCATGTGCGATTGGTCAGAACACTGATTAAATTGTAGAATGTTTAGGTGCATACAAAGATCCATGTAATAATCTAAGTTTTCCCATCAAACCTAAATGAATAAAACTATTTGTAGAATGTTTAGGTGCATACAAAGATCCATGTAATAATCTAAGTTTTCCCATCAAACCTAAATGAATAAAACTATTTGTACAATTATTGTTGACAACTTTTGCCGATAATCCGTACGTTGTCAAGATTTGTATGATTGATTTGAAAAATAGTTTTTAAAATGGATGATATAAATTTTGTCGAATCATGGTTGTCAGTCATAGTTGTACATGTAACATTGTTAAACATAAATTAAGATTGATAATAAACCTCTAATATTACGGTTTGGTTTTAATGATTTATTCTCTTATTTTAGAGTGTATCATAAACACCCCCTCACTTTTCTAAATATATCAAAAGCACCCCGTCACCTTTGGAAAAATCACAAACCTCCCTTAATGTAATTTAATAATAAAGAAAAAATTTAGTTACCTCTCGCCGTATACAAATTTGATTATTCTTCATTAAATAAAAGTCTCATAGTTGCTAAAATAACTAGCAGCTAAAATGAGTAAAGTCATGTAGGTCTGGGACGATGCCGTTAAAAAAACTCATATTGACACTAGTCAGTGATTTTTTAATTCGATGACCTATAAAGATTGATCTTGTTGGTCTGATTATTAAAAAAATAAAAGCTATGAGTAAATTAATAGAGTTGTTGAGTTCTCTTTTAGTTCTTGACCCAAACGACTCTTTCTTTCTAAATTTTAATTTTTTTAAGAATCAGTTTATTAACAATAAATACTCATTTCTCTTCTATATTTTCCATAAAATCTCCCGTCTCTCACACACGAGTTGCACTGACTTGGCCTGCAATATTGGTAGGTTCGTGGCTCGGTCCAGTCCTCAAATTTAAAGAGGGTCTTGATCTATTTTTTTAAACAGGCCAATTCAAGTCCACAATAACTTAAACGGACCTGATTGCACGTTGGGTTAATTTGATATGACCCACTCATTTTGATATACAACGTCCATCTCCATTAGAAAAAAAAAAAAAAAAAAAAAATCTTTTTTCCTCCAACCAAGGAAAAACGCGAAAGAAAAAAAAAAATCTAGTACAAGTGAAATGGATGGTAGACCAATCCGAAAGCCACGTACACAATTTCCTAACCACATCCATTCCCTCTAAATTACCTGCAATTCTTGCTCTCTCCCTTCAGTTTCAAGCCCATCAAACAACAATAATCTTATTACAGGTATTTTATTCTATCTGATTTGTTTTGCTTATTGATAGCTTGAGTAGTATTATTATTTTCACGACAGCTGTTGTTAGTTCTATTCAGTTAAACCAAGAATCTTTGTTGGGTAGACATGAAACAACGCAATCCCTAGGCTATTTCCATTGTGTGTGTTTTGTGCATATGTTGCTTGATATAATGTGAAGCCGAATGTAAAAATCTGTTTCTGTTCTTCGATTTGTGACATTGGTTTTGTGGAATAACTTTTCTAATGTATTCTTGTGATTTTGAGTCCCAAGACCCTTTTTTTCACTTTAGATTCTGAGCTCAACTTTATTATACGAATTTCAAAAAAATTTGATTTATGACTGTTGTTTGAAATTTAAGCACATATACAGTCTGACAATACCCCAAGTGTTAATATAGTATCAGAAACCCATTAAGTTCTATCAACCAATTTGATCCGATTAAGATTAAGAAAAATGAGTGCAGAAATTTCAAGATTGATTTTTTCAAACGAGATACCATGGAAAAATCCCACATCGGATATTTACTAGACTAACATACAAGGGATTGGGTTATTCCTTAATAAGGTTGACCTTTTAAGATGAAAGTGAAACCCTAAGTCTAAATATGATGTTAGAGCCACTTAAAAAAAATGAACACACGGATTTCAACATAGGTTTGTTCAAACGATCCATCATCTTACGGGTATGTTAAGGGCCACATCAAATAAAAATGAAATATAAGCCAACATGTAAGGGTTCGGGCTATTACTATTAATAAGGTTGACCTTTTAAGATGGAACTTGAATTCGTAATAGTAATAACGGATACTCGTAACAAAATAATTTTGTTTTTTTCCATCATTTGTTTCTAATGCACATGTTATATAGACCAACATGGCGGCATCATTGGCATGTGTAGTGGGAAGTGGTTTTTCTACACGGAGCGCTAGTGCAGGTTTGCTCAAGGAAATATATGGCAAGCAGTTTATCCAATCCTCACGAGTTCCATTGCTGAATAAATCAAAAATAATCATTATAAAATCATCATTGGATGAAAAGAAACATGAAGGAAGAAGAGGCTTTCTCAAACTTTTGATTGGAAATGCATTACTTGGCAGTGAGAAAGCTAATGCTGAGGATCAAGGGGTTTCGAACTCAAGGATGTCTTATTCTAGATTTTTGGAGTATTTGGATAAGGACAGAGTGAAAAGAGTTGATTTATATGAGAATGGAACCATAGCCATCGTTGAGGCTCTCTCTCCAGAGTTGGGTAACCGTCTGCAGAGAGTCCGTGTACAACTTCCAGGGCTCAGCCAGGAGCTCCTTCAGAAGTTTAGGGAAAAGAACATTGACTTTGCTGCTCACAATGCTCAAGAGGATTCTGGTTCTCTTTTATTCAATTTGATTGGAAATTTGGCCTTCCCATTAATATTGATTGGTGGCCTGTTCCTTCTCTCTAGGCGGTCTTCAGGAGGAATGGGTGGTCCTGGTGGGCCTGGTTTTCCTCTAGCCTTCGGTCAATCAAAAGCTAAGTTCCAAATGGAACCAAACACTGGGGTGACATTTGATGATGTTGCTGGGGTAGATGAAGCTAAACAAGATTTTATGGAAGTTGTGGAGTTCCTGAAAAAGCCTGAGAGGTTTACCGCAGTTGGTGCTCGTATTCCTAAGGGAGTTCTTCTTATTGGTCCTCCAGGTACTGGTAAAACCTTGCTAGCCAAGGCAATTGCTGGTGAAGCAGGAGTTCCATTTTTCTCAATTTCAGGTTCTGAATTTGTCGAGATGTTTGTTGGTGTTGGTGCATCACGAGTCCGTGATCTTTTCAAGAAAGCCAAGGATAATGCTCCCTGCATTGTATTTGTCGATGAAATTGATGCTGTTGGGCGTCAAAGAGGAACAGGAATTGGTGGAGGAAATGATGAACGGGAACAGACGCTGAATCAGCTTTTAACAGAAATGGATGGATTTGAAGGAAACACTGGTATAATAGTAATTGCAGCAACTAACCGTGCAGATATTCTTGATTCTGCCTTGCTGAGACCAGGAAGATTTGATAGACAGGTAAAGATACATAATTTGTGTCTCGAATCTCGATAATTTTCATTTTGATTTATGAGAGATGCTTTATTTGTAGTACTGCTGCAGGTATCAGTTGATGTCCCAGATGTTCGTGGAAGAACAGAAATCTTAAAGGTCCATGGCAGCAATAAGAAGTTCGATACAGATGTATCTCTTGAAGTGGTTGCCATGAGGACACCTGGTTTTAGTGGAGCAGATCTTGCTAATCTCTTGAATGAGGCAGCTATACTAGCTGGTCGACGTGGGAAGACAGCAATCTCATCCAAAGAGATTGATGATTCAATTGACAGGATAGTTGCTGGAATGGAAGGGACGGTTATGACAGATGGCAAGAGCAAAAGTCTTGTGGCATACCATGAAGTTGGCCATGCTCTTTGTGGGTGAGTACCACAACTTTCTCTTATAGCCAAAGGATATAATAATTTATATCATTATTAGGTTTCTCTAGGATCAAATAATATCAAACTTTATTGTACAACACCTTGCAATATACATAAGTTGGAACCTAGTGGTGAAATTGTGCTTATTCTTATCCATGTTTTATAAACTTGTACTCTACCAAATCATGTGCATTATCACGAGCATATAGTATTGTTTTACATAGTCTAGGTATGCTGCATCATTGAAAGCTTACAAGTGAGAATTGCTTTGGTCAAACATACTCCCTAGCTTGAATAAACAGGAGCTGAGCTCATATACATGTCAATTTAACTAAATGTTTTAGATAAAAAAACTTGATGATTCAAAAGGGTTTTTCCTCTACTGAGTTTCATTCTGAAATATGCTGCAATGTACATAATGTGATTGGGCAAGTCCTTATGAAATACCATTTTCTTGAATCTCTGCTGTTGGATTTCACACAAATGTGCAAAATTTTGCGTAGGTAACTTTTGCTTGTTACACTTTATGGTTAGACTGAATTGTCTACTTTTTTTAATATTTCTGTAGTGTCTGTCATTGCAATTTGGGCTTGTAGTAGCCTAGTAGGTATTACAATTGTCATTAAAGATCTTAAGTACTTTTGGGATTTCTAGTGCCTCCTTTATGTGAGACATATTTGCTGTTAATTAGGCCATGTTTGTTTCTGATTAAAATCAGATTTTAATCTAAATCAAAGTCAAACAATCAATATTAACCACATCTTTTATCGGTCCCACATCTTTTCAATCACACATTTCAAAAACTTCTATTACAATCTACTAAAAATCTAATTTTAATCCCCCATCAAACACCATCTTAATCTTTTATTTACTGAAATAATGTACGTGTATTTAATAGCTAATGATTTTAAGGACCTACCCTATATCTCCTATTTCAATAATTCAAAAGAAAACTCTAATTAGAGTTACTTCATGTCCTAGGTTTCATGGATTCCTCAGTCAACAACATTACATTCGTTTATCAGAAGCTGGATTATTCTTTATCATTGTTTTATTTACCTAGTCAAAAAAATTTCCTAATATAATGAGCTAAGTGATAATCTTGTAACTGAAATTTTGTGGATGTTCACTGCTTATCCTCTTAATTAATCCAAAAGAATTTGGAAGAAATGTTATGCGTGTTTTTGTATAGTTGTATTGAAGGTATATTTTTGATGAATACAACATTAAAGATAAAATTATATCTATCCTGCTTCCTTTGTTCACTGAATGTTGTACAAGATCGTTTTTGTAGGTTCAGAAACGAGTTTGAACCTTAATTGGAATGATGCATATGCTTAAATCAAAAATAATAATGAAGCACTCGAATTGAATTTTCATGCTTCCATTTACGGGTTCTTCCTTATCTGGGATGGAAAATAGCAAGCTTTTCAGTGATCCTCATGCTTCCTTAGTTTATTTATCTAATACTTTTGCTGGAACTTATTGGTATGCAGAACTCTCACTCCAGGGCATGATGCTGTTCAAAAAGTGACCTTAGTACCACGTGGTCAGGCTCGAGGTTTGACCTGGTTCATTCCTGCAGACGACGCAACCTTGATATCAAAGCAGCAACTCTTTGCTAGAATCGTTGGCGGGCTTGGTGGAAGAGCTGCTGAAGAAGTTATTTTCGGTGAGCCTGAGGTCACAACAGGTGCAGCTGGTGATTTGCAACAAATCACTGGTTTGGCCAGACAGGTAATTATTGTTTTTGATTTCAAATGCAATCTGAACTCTGGAGCTTGCTTGGGAGTTTTTATTTTCTTCACTGGTTTTGGGGTACCGTTTATGAGGGGTTGGAAAAACTGATACTTGCTAGTTTTTTTTTTTTTT
>CADEPD010146214.1:0-11537 GCA_902829195.1 Fraxinus dipetala | reverse complement strand
AAAAAAAAAAAAAAAAGTGCATTAAACTGTTTGATACAGTTGTTCTGTTCAAATGCCAGACATTTGGATGTATTGCTTTGGCAGATTTTCCAAAAATTAATGCTGTCTCTATCACAGAAAACAGAAAGCCAAAAAGCAGATAATAATGAAAAAAAGAAGGATTCGTGTCACAATTGATAAAGGCTGGAATATTTTTTAAAATGATTCATTGGGTAGACCAACACTTGGGTACTTTGCACATGCGCATATAAATGCTAATAAGCTCGTCAAAAATTGAAAATTGGTCTTATCGTTTAATTACACTTTACGTTTTTTAGAACACTGTGTTATACCTTTTATTTAGTCCATGTTTGAGCCTCATTCTTTCTCCATTTTTCCCATTCATTTTTCTACGGTACTCATTTTCAACAATACATTTTTCAATTAAAATAATATTACACACAAATCTAAAAATTTTCATCACTTTTCCACCACATATTCTCTCATCAATCACTATTCAAAAACTAATTCTTCTTAAAAAAGAGGGGGCCAAACACCCACTTAGTAGTTCATACCACACATTTTAAACTACCAATTGAATATTCAAATAGCTCCATAAGAAATTAGTCGTTTAAATAATCAAAGTAATCACGAAATAAATCTTATTCTCGATAAATCTAAAACCGACTATATAAATGCATTATTAAATCCACTGAAAGATGTAACTAACTAGATTCATACTATGCCATCTTCCTTCTAACATGTTATCTATTGGTTATATTACATACATCATGTGCGGAAATCAAGTTCGTTTTCTTTCAAATATAAAAGAAATATTACCGACCACAACCCTAAAAGGCCCAAGACTTCAAATCATATTATTGCACTATTTTCACTTCATTTCATTGCCTAGAGCATCTCCAATAAAGCCGTAGATCACATTCCCAATCAAAAGACAGAATTTTGTCCCAATCATCGAGGAATTTTCTTTCTCTTCTCTCTCTCTCTCTCTCTCTCTCTCTCTCGCCCAAGGGCTTTTATATGCTTTCCAAAATCCATATCCCCATCGACTTGAAGAGAAAACATCAATAAAGTAATTTATGGCAATTCAAACAAGAAACTAAACTATCTATTTGTATTTTATACTATTTATATTTAATGAATGATGGAAAAAAAATAAATGCTTGTTAAACAATGTTTGAGCAAAAAAATTCAATATTTACATAAAAATTGATATTTTTCCTCTTTGTTTTGATTTTAATATCTTAAAACATGAATAATTGAAGAGGAAAATAGAAAACTAAAAGGAAGATGATAAAAAAGAAGGATTCGTGTCTCAATCGACAAAGGCTGGAATATTTCAAAAGGAGATTCATTATGTATACCAATACTTTGCGCGCGCACACACCTATAGCCTTTATCCATGAGGTTCATAGCTCACGTTCTAAAATATTCATAGAATATCCTAATGGCTCCATACAAAATTAGTCGTCTAGACAATTACATCAACAAATTAAGTACTACGAAATCACATCTTAAATTCAAAAGTACAGAGTCGACTAATATAATCTTTATTTATCGTTTAGATTATGATATACCTAACAACTATAAAATTCAACATTAATACTCTCTTTTTAGTTTCTACGCTCAAATTTATCCTCAATGAACGTATCCTCCACGTAGCATATGTTCTCATTTCTTATATTACCCACTTTGACATGCCCTCTAAGTCTACGTCCTCGTTTACATATCGAATATAATATTCAGCATATCCATGTTAATAGCTTAGCAACATGAGCATGCTGCCTTCTTTTCACAGAGATTCCATAAGCCCATATAATTGACTCCCCTATACATATACGTGTGGGAATCAAGTTCCTTTTTTCTACAAAAGAAAAGAAGCATTACCAGCCACGACCTTAAAATGCCCAAAACTTTGGGTTCATTTGGCGGACTTTAAAAATGTTAAAAGCTACATGTAAGACTAAAAAATTGCTTTTAAATATAATTGAATAATTTTCTGAAAGTATTTTGTCTACTTAGAAAAGCTTTTAGATGAAACTTACAAAAAACAAAAGCAAAAATTCTACCAAACGGACCTTTGATTTATATCATTGCACTGTCACAACTTAGCTTCCAAGAGATTCCGCCCTATCTGTTGAACAATTTATGGACCTCACTTATGTGCAATAGACAAAATTCTTCCTCTCTCTCTCTCTCTCTCTCTCTCTCTCTCTCTCTCAAGCACAAGGCCTTTATAAATGCTACTTTTGATCTTCCAAAATCCGTTTCCCACATGCACGTGAAGACAAAATGTTGATAAAATTATCAATGGCAGTTCACACGAGATATACGGCAATTAGACACAGAGCAGCAGATAGCTGAAGACTTCACTATAGAAAACCATCGAGCTGAACATCAAGTGTAACAACTTTTTAACAGACCAAATACTCTATTAACCTGACTTAGATACAATGACAGGATAGAGCTCGATAGACAGATATACAAATAGACAAACTAAGTAAAGTTTATTGGTTAAATTATGCATATGGCCCATAAGAACAGCAGCAGACTTGTAATACCATATTGATGACGCACAAGAAGTGGGGAGGCCGCAGAGGGTTTTGGAGGGGCTCGAATGGCAACAGCAGGTGTAATGGCGTGCCCACTGTGGGGGTGCTGTTCTTCAACTATTGGCAACGATTTTGGGGATGCATCACCTGGTGGAGGTGGAGGTGTGGGGTGTACTTCCCAGCTGTCGCCAATGTCTTGACCTGGACACAAGAATTAATTTTTCTTAATAATAAGATCATCTATAATTAAAACTGGACAGCAAACTCTATTATTTTACCTTCATTGTATCATGTAATAACTTTTACATTTAAGCCTCAAGTACAGGCATTTTTTAACAGGATTTGTACAGGGTGCTGTTGTGGCAGCACCCTATTGGCCTGTTCTTTCTCTTTTTTTTCCTTCCAATGCAAACCCGCCAAGTGTTTTTCCTGTCAAATTTCTGTTGAAAATGTCTATACTTATAGCATTGTTCTAATTTTTATATATTAGTATTTTTGTTAGAAGCAACGGGGTGCTCTCAAATAAATCAGGCACACTCATAAGAACACTACAAAATAAAAAGTTTATTCTCTTGAACAAAGTGTTTCTTTACTTAAGAGTCACACTCACCCTCATAGTCATAGTCGCTTTGCTTATAGCTTGAAATAAACCTAAGTGTTCTCCTATTTATGCTAGGAGTAGGAGCATTCTGTACATGAATCTTAGATCTAGTTCCCACATATGACATTTATTTTGAATAAAATAGATTCATGATTTAAAGCATTTATTGTAGAGTTTCAATCATAGTTTTCAGACTCAACCTAGCATGATACTGGGACAATGAGTATTTGGATCAACCATGCCGGTCACTGGTTGAACAAGTGTGCCATTAACAGGTCAAAATTCTGACAAAAAATAATATTTAAATAGAATTTTGAGGAATAAATGTAACCAATTTTAGAAGTGCTGATCAAAATAGTTATTTGATAATTAAATAATTAGTAAAAATAATTATCATTTTTGTGTGTGTTCAAAGGTCAAGATGATGAAAATATTTTTCTTATTCCTATATTGATAAGTATATTGATGTTAAAATATATTCGTTCGGGTTTATGAAAGAAAAACCTTCTTAGTGGTGGGCAGCCTCTTTTCAACCTTGAGGTCCAAGGTTCAAGCCTCAGTTTAGGCTTTTTAAAAAGACAGGAAAGACAGCAAAAAACCTGCCTGGTTCATCCGAATAGGGTCGATGGTTTTCATTCCAAAACACCCAGGTTTGACCAGTTCTCTTGAAACTTGATCTAACACTGTCACCCAGACCCGGACAGGCCAGCCACCCAGTTCTCCAGTTCACCTGTCCGGTCTGGGTATTAAATCACTGGTTTCAATCTGCAAGCTAGATTAATTTCTAACAATATTATGAAAACCATTCTTACGCCTTTGATTCTTTTTCTCCCACGTCAGGTATGGTAATCATAATCTTTTATAATGCATTTGATACTAGAATAAATCATTCCAGGTCCATCTATGCAAGTCATTGAACATGTGTGGAAGATGGTGGATTTCAAAATGATCTGTTTTTTTGTTATGGAAGGCAACAATCACCACCTAATTCCTAATATTTTCGTCTTTTTATAAACCAAATGTTAAGAGAATTAATTATGCAAAATTTACTTACAATTGGAAATAGACCAACTCAGCTTCAACTTCTCCCAATCAAAAACTATGCGGTAACCCATCAGGAAGTTTTCTGCAAAAAATGTAATTTTTGCAAGAATGTTATTATGCACAAATTACAAAAGGAAAAAAATGCATAATGTTACTTATCTACTGATTGTCAATTGCGAGATAAATGTTCCTAACAGCTGTCTTTGTGTGCCAAAAGAGAGAGGCGCAAAAGGAGAAATAATTGACAAGGAGGTACGATTATGTCATTATGTGCACAGAAATAAGTACTTACGTCCTATGATACCAATATCTCCGTCCATAGGATGTATGCCTAAGCAACTTAAGTCTCCCTGCACAAACATTGTCAAGTACTTATTTTCTTAACCATTTTTTAGTGCAAAAGCACTCAAAGACAGACCAAGTACGAACAATTCTTTGTGCTCTATTTGTCAAGTACTGAGAGTAATGGAAAAGCACAAAATAAGCATACAGCGAAAAGTATGTTATTCTGTAGGCATATCCATCGAAAGTTAGTGATACCATTTGTTTTTTTCCATTATTCCTTTAAAGGGGATCAAAGTTGGAAATCAAGTGTGAAGTATTTTTAGGAGAATGGTTGAACAAGTTAGTGATGAACTACTTTTTCATTGGAAGAAATCAGACAAGGTCGCAATTTAAAATGAATGCTCTCGTGGTTTTTAAAAATTTTGAATCACTTCCTACAATTTTATTTCATTATAGAGTGTTTCAATTGGCTACAGAATCATATAAATGCTTTTAAGTTATAGGAGTGTGTTATATCATGCATCCAATACTTTATCTAAGATGAGAGTAGTTTAGTCTTTTTAAAATAGTTGTCCTTCCGTTTATCTGCTGAACAGTCACCAGTAGATTATGATGGTTCAAAGTATGATTCTTACAGCTGGGTGAAACACGAACTCCTGCTTATTCAGTAATCAAGACTACCAACTCGAATAATCATAGCCCAATAATTTTCAGCTGAGCCAAACAGCTTGCAATTCATATATTCCAACAATAAGGCGAACCTATAAACAGGCCAAAATAAATAAATGAACACTTTCTAATCATACAGTCATATCAAATATTTATGCCAACAGTGATCCACCAATTTGAAGAGAAATTAACCACATTTGATATGTATAGAACTCCAGTCTAAGCAACAACTAGGTGATAGAGATAGAAAAAAAAAAAAGGATGGGGTTAGGATTAGAATAGAAATTTAAAGTAGAATTTGATTTAAAATATATTTGTTTAGATTAGTTTTAATATTGCGATACAGTTTATAGTTTACTAGAAGTTAGTTTGCTTTTAGCTTCTTTTTTCGATTTTTTTTCCAAACTAACTAAAAAGGGAAAAAACTGCTGCTAGTGCTGAGACGAATTTTTTCTTGCTTCTGTGCTATTCCAAGGTTTTTGTGTATAAAGGTGGTTGTAGGGCTTGGATGGGTGGTGGAACGCGGCGATGTGTATATGGATTGGAATGGAAACCGTTTGGTTGAATTTTTTTGGATTTGAGAAGCTGTCTGCCAAAGGTGCACGAATTGCTCTAATACCAAATTGACTCAAGTGTGTATTTTTTATTAACGAACAAGAAAAGAAAGAGGATCAAAGAAGAGAAGAATTGAGGACAAAGGAAATCAATTTTTATTCATATATTCGGGTTTTGCATTACAATGATTAAGCCCTCTATTTATAGGGCAAATAAACGAACTTTTAATAAACTATAAACCTTATCGCAATATTAAAATTAATCTAAACAAATATACTTTAAATCAAATTCTACTTTAAAATTATATACTAATTCTAACTCTATCTTTATCTCTCTTTTTTTCTATCTCCATCACTAGGATACAGTAACTTCAAAAAGATTTAATTAGGTTTTGTGGAATAAAGTGATGGATGTTCTTCAATCATCATAGGTCAGCGTAATTACTTTTCAACAATGCCAACTAAAGAAGTTACTGGTTAGTGTCAACTATCGCCAGCACATGACGAAATAAGAAAGCTTTCGAATACGCACCTCCTGGTTATCATCAGCAATCTGGAACATGTGATTCTCAACTACAAAGCTTTGGTTCATGGAAAAAACAAGTTTCATGCTGGGTAATTTTAGTGAACTGCATTAAAATGAACGCTAACAATCAGCTCTAATGAGAGAGAGATTAAAAAATAAGCAACATTCAAAATGCACTAAGGTAGAAAATGAAATGTTGTTCAAGTAAATCGAATTTACCTAGCCCTGTAACAGTAATCAAATCCTTGTGCCGGGATCCTTTTTGCATTAACTTGTTTGTCATACTGTAATGAAGAAAAATGTGATAGGAATATCATGAGGAACACGGTTACCTAACAATGAAATTAGAAGGAGAATAAAATGAAATTGAAATGTAAAATCTAAAGGAGAAGAAGATAACCTCAGCAACAACTTGTTCATATATCTCATGTGGAAGATATGTGAATGATGACCCAGTATCTACTTGTGCTTTAAATTCAGTTATCTTTTGACAGGAATTCGTAACACAGAAATTCTCCACTTCGACAACATAGGCAACACTGACAAAGAAAGAAAGAAATTGAAAGAAGAAAAACCTCAACCCGTAAATACTAGGATATTAAAGTAACAAGTACATAATTGCATGTAGTAGCAGCTAGTATAAATAGACCATAGGCATACGTTTTTCCTTTTAATGGTAAAAATGGAGTAGATTTTTGAGATGTAGGCCCTTGGTCACCAAATAACAGTCTCCCAGAATCGCTCTTGTCATAGCAAAATGAGAATGAATGAGGAACAAGTCCCGATTTTGCAAGCAAACTAGGAACAGAAATGCTCCCAGGCCCCAATCCCAAGAGACCGTCAGGGGCAATTCCATTTAAATAATAACCACTTTGTTTGCTACCACAGCTGCATTTTGAGAAAAAAATATGCGTGTGTAAAAAAAAGCGAAAAAGAAACAAGGTTGGAAATTTTGAACAGATAAACTAAACATACCCTAAGACTACAGAAGCCCTGGCAGTACTTGGCTGTTTGTTTCCTCCCACAGAGGCCAAATGCATCTGATCCTCGAATAGAAATCCCGAGCTCGAAGTATCTTCAGATAAATATTTAACAGTATAAGGGCAGTTCTCCTTCGGGTTTTTGCAATTGGACCTATGGTCGCACAACTCATGGCTGCAAGGTAACTGCTTGCTAGTGCTCGAACAGGATGGACTATACTGACTCAGATCTCTATCCTGCATAATAGATGCCCCAAACAGGAGGGAGCACCTGCCAATCAATCAATGGAGAATTAACTGCTAAACCTGCTATCAGTTACTATCTACCCTACAACAGGTCAAAGCAATAGCATCTTAATGTAGAGTTTATAGCTAAACTGCATTGAAAATCAATTTCCACGTTAAATAAAAAGGACTCTTTATTATTTTTCTGATGATTTCCTGAGCTGGATAGGATGAACATGGGGTTGGATTTGGAAACTTCATTCTCAATAACTATTACCTAACCTTTCAGATATGCAGGCTCAGATACCAAGGAATTAATTCACTTAATTCCATATTTGTTTGTAACAATATGCAGAAAAGTGGAAATATGACATCACTTAATGTTCTAAAGGTTTCAACATATATCAAGATTATGTTTCTCAAAAAAATTAATCAGGAAAAAAAACTTCTTATTAGAACTTCTATGCCAAAGCACAGAATATATTTTCTACAAGAGTGAAAAATGAGAAACAAAACGTATCTGATGTTGGAGATGGATAGCCTACCAACATGGAGTAGTGACTTAAAGACAGTGAAGCACATTTTATGCAATCACAAGGAACCCAAAACAAATCACTTCCAGCATCCAACGCGACAAGGAAAGAAGTGTTTGGCGTCCCCACATCAATCCATGTATAATGCAACCTGCAAAAGAATAATCATGTATTAATCAAACGTTAAATTTGGATATAAGATGACATAGACTTCATGGAAAGAATATGCTGTCTAATTTTATTTGAGTCATCATTGTCCATTGGTCTGGTGTTCCCATTTCGTATTCAATAATTTTCTTTAACATGAATAAGATTGTATGGGTGAAGCCATGGAAACAACCATTGGACCTTCAACCCTGTTGTAAGTAACGAGGTCAAGAAAGCAAAAATCTGAATCTAGATATTTGAGCCCAAACATAACAAATAAACTGCCAATTCGGGATTCAAGATTTAATTTTTCCACTTTCTCCAGTTTTTCCCTGGACTTTTGTTGTCATATAACATGTAAAGCAACAAGAATTAAAAATTAGATCCACAAGTACATTGAAGTAGCATTCTAATTTAGACTGCTGAGAGGAAAAAAACAGAAATTCATATATCTTTCCAATTTTTAGAGATGGATAACTTTAAAGGATAACCAACAATATTTCTCTTTATGCACGGATACCATTATGTTTGAAGTTATCTCATCGTTACTGTTATGGGGAAAATGTAACTGGTGTGACGCGAGGCCAAAGCATCGAGACCGAGCCGAAAAAAGTGAAACTGACTTGGGTGAGCCCGTTTGGCATGCCCGTCCACATTTAATCAAAGATTCGTCTTTAATATTCAAATCAATCATAAATAGACACTGTATTCAAATTGGTAGGATATGTTTTCCCTATCCTTTGGACACAACTAGAAGCTACAGTTATATTATGCCGAATGCCAAAACTCGACTACCAAGTCAAAATCAAGATTAGACAGAAGCATTGTTGGCAGAAGCCAAGAAAACCGGCACATGTGTTCCAATGCGCAGCCTTCCATATTGAGACCAAGGCATATAAATCATTACAATGCAAAACGATTGGCCATTTGATATAATTTGAATATCTAACTTACCAGCTTGATATTTTCCTCTGTTTTCTCTCATTTGCCCAAAATAGCATGACTAAATTTTTAAAGAATTAAAGAAAAAGTGGAATAAATAATTGCCTTTAATCTCAGAAAAAACCCGACTTTGCTCGTTGTTGTGCACGAATTGGTTGAGAAAAATTATAACATCATCTTGTAATGGTTTTTAATTTTTTTTCACAATCTAAAACAAATATTACTCGGCTGTTTAAAACACGCACTTTATGAACGAATTATTATTAGTGAAAAATAGCAAATATTTCCAGAAATTTCATACTTTTGGCTGGACAATCAAACATTCTCTTAAACCCTAAACCCGAATACATAAAACTATAATACAGACATAGAGATAGACACGCAATACATAGCAAAAAAACTCAAATAAATTCCAATATAACAAAGACATTTAACAAGCGAAAATTAAAAAAAAAATGCTTACCAACCCAAGTCATTGCCATAGTTATAAGTTTGGCCGCCTTGGGAAGGAACCAAAAGCTGACTCTGGGTCCCAAGCCTGAGCCTCTGCCGCTTCAAATCACCGCCCAATAGCAATCTCATATGTTCCAAGCTCTTTTTCTCTGGCCACGCCCCTTGGGTGTTCCTTTTTCCGTTGCTCTTCCCTTTAGACACCCACAATTGCTGCGCTTCGTCTGAAAATCTGTGAATCAGCCTTGAAGAGTAAATGGGAGTAGCAGCGGTGCATAAGTAGGCATCAAAGAAGAGGAACAAAATGATTGAAACAAGAATTGCAACAAAACGAAGCTCCATTGAAATTATACACAAGAATGTGAAAAGGGACTGAAAACGGCGGTGGGGATGGAGAAAATGCAGAGTTTTGTTTGCACTTTTACTCGTTAGCTGAGAATGAGCTGATGATTTTTGGTTGGATATGCATAAATGTGCTTACATGAAGGATTTTCAAAAACAGGGGGGCTCTTTCTATTTTTGGAGTCTGGACAAGAAAAATTTATACTGCCACTCCCGATAGTGTTCTGACAGAGAAAATGACATCTTGACCTTTTACATTTTTTTTGGGTAAGTTACAAAATATACCCTCGACTCATATGCAGTCCACGAAGGAACACATTCAAACCAGAGTAGGAGGATGAAGATGGAAGGGATGGGGGAACATTAAAGAAGACTACTATATAAAAATAGAGAAATCTTAGAGCATCTTAAGATATTTTTTAAATACAAAATAATCTTTATCAAGCTTCATGTGTACGAAATAGGATTTTCTTTGCATCTCTTAAAGAAAAATGACAAAATCTCAATCATAACTTGCTTCATTTAGTATCTATGAGCATTTAAAGACTTCGATATCTTTTCTGACCTTAAACATATCTCATCCAACGATTACGTGATCTTGCCTACCAAAGCATCTAGGGTCAAGAAATTCGACCTAGACAACCGCCAACAATGTCATATATGATGATGATCGAAACTTGTATTCGGTTGGTTACAAACTACACCTTTAAGCCGTCCCTCCCAATCTCTTTAACACTCTATCATATAGTTACATGGCTTGAAGATCGGAGGACTATAAAGTCGAAGCTCTATCCTTATTTCAGTTATAAATTACTTTCATGATTTTAACTCGTTCCCTACCAACAAACTCGAGTACACATAATATGACTTTTAATATCAACATAGTCATGTTAGAGAGAAAAATTATTTGCACAAATATTTTAAGAATAATTAAAATATAATCTAAGCCTAAATAAAATTAATTTTTATGTGTCATTTCGCACTTTAAGGGTGTGTTTGAGCAATAGTAAATTGATGAATAATGTGTGATCGTAAAAGAAAGAAAAGTTATTGAAGTGATAAAAAAAATTATTTTATTGAAAAATGTATAATTGAAAATAAGTAGAAGAATGAGAATGAAAAATTTAATAGGAAACAAACGGCGCTAAATGAAACACGGTTTAGAATGGCGTGTCAATATCTGAGAGAATGAAAAATAAAAATAGAGTGGTTAACGTGCGCGGGATGAACAGTGCGCTACAGTCAATTGTAGTCTCGTGAACGTGGCCACACATGGCATTGGAGTCAATTTTCTAATCTGATGATTCAAATTAGGGCGAAAAGTTCGAGGTCGCGTGTCATGCGGAGCGCATTACAGCATTGTTAAAAAGCACCGCTTAAATTAATATAATTTTAATTAGTTTTTTTATAATTGTATCTATTTATGTCTAATATATAAAGGTTATTACATACGTATAACCTCGTTTAAAATTCAATTAAAATCTTAAATCAAATTTAATAATTAATTTTAATTATATATTTGGTGGGATCCATAACTTTTTAATTACGCATTTCATCAACTTTTATTAAGATATTAACCTTGTTTGACCTCATTAATTTCAAAATACATTTTTTATTTGTTTTTTTAACTATACATTCTTCAATAAAATAATATTACAAGCAAACTCAAAAAAAAAATTTATTTTTT
>CADEPD010145848.1:0-10785 GCA_902829195.1 Fraxinus dipetala | reverse complement strand
GTAGAAGAATCCATACATGTAACATTTGATGAAACTAACTCAATTGGACGCGAGAAAATTATTGATGATAATGTAAGGTTGGAAGCTCCATTCGAACAAATGAACATTCGAGGTCAAAACAAGGAAGTGCTTAACAAAGAACAAAAGAATGAGCCCAATGCTCAAGAAAGTGAAGAAAAATCAACCGAGGTTCAAGATGATCCACTGCTACCAAAGGAATGAAAGTTTATTCCATCTAATCTAAAGGAACTAATAATAGGCGATCCATCTAAAGGTATCACCTCTAAAACCTCTCTTAGAAATCATCTTGGTAGTTGTGCGTTCATTTCATAAATTGAACCTAAAATTTTTAAAGAAGCCGAGTTTGATGAATTTTGAACCTATGGTCAAATCTTAAGTTTTGATTATAATAACCAAATTATGTTTATCTCTAATTCAAATCTTCAAAATGTTACATGTTGCCAAATTTGAGACAAAGCTATTGGACGAAAAGATTGTCGATCAAGAAAATTCAAGATTAAGATCGATCAAGCACTCTTGGAGACAAACTTTGCGTCATTTCCTTGCACCAAAATTAATCAAAGACATTGGAACTAGATTTATTTTAATTCGGTTGTAAAGGTAAAACACTTTAATTCTTAGCAATGACACATTGAAATCTCAAGTGATGAATTTCTTATACACGATAAATATTCACGTCATGAAAACGTTTGCACAAAAATTATTTTTCAAAGGTAAATTTTTCAACCTAATCTTGAAAACTATTAAATCTCACTTACCTTGAAATATGTAGTTAAAATATCATGCAAAGTATTTGATTGGCTATAAACAAAACAAAATTTTGACCCAAAAAAACTTATGGTCATTTGGACGTCTGGATGGTGAACCGAACGTTCGGTTCGCCAGCAACAGTCGAATTTTCGACCGTTCTGATAAGCTTCAAACGGCTATTTTTTGGGTCGTTCGGTACTGAACCGGACGTCCGGATGGGTCGTTCGATTTGGCAGAAAAGTTGGCATTTTTCATTTCTATAAATACCAACTCATTTGATATTCACAGATACAACTTTTGAGCATTCAATTGATATATTCTTTTAGGCTAAACTTGTATTAACTTCTCATATCATTTATTATCAAATCATTTTGCCATTGAAAAATCTTTGATCAAATTAATTCTTGAAAATCATTTCATACATCAAAGATTTTCACACCTAACATTTGAGTTTCATTCATTTATATCTATTAAAGTATTAGCCTACTTCTCTTCTTGTACTCAACTTTGGAATCATCATTTATTAAGAATAGAAGATTTTATTTGTAAACTTACTTGACTTGTGGGTCGTGTTGAGGTCCCGAAAAGCTCAACGTTGTAAAAGGAACGGTGCTCCTTGATTGTAAGTCACCGAAAGTGTTGTAAGGGGTTGGATTACACCACAAGTCAATCAACATAATGAAACTGGTCTTGCTCATGCCGGAGAGCTTAGTAACGGAGGACATAGATCATTGCGTTAGATCGAACCTCCATAATTATTTTGTTTGCACTCTCTATCCATCTTTACTTATTGCTTTCATATTTGTGTTTGTTATTTAATCAATCTATCTAGTTATTACATGTTTGATTTTAAGTTAATTCTTCGAAAAGGTTTTAAAAATCAATTCACCCCTTCTTGGTTAGCTAGTCTTGGACTATCATTGCCTTGTTATCGTCCCTACTCTTCTTTTTTCTCGTGTTCTCGCATCCTTTCCCAATGCTTGGGCAATCAAAGCCAGCACTATGAATTTTCATGTCTATCAGCCTGGGGCAAGGGAAGCTTAAGCACATGTTTGGTTTGGCTAATGAAATTGATAAAAACTTAAGTTAAAGTCAACAACTAATTTTAATAACTTATTCTATGGGACTCTCAACATTTATTAACTTTTTAACAACACTTTTCATCAACTCTTATCAAAAAATATACTAAAAAATATGATTTTAGCTAAACCAAACAGGGCTAAGTATGAACATGTACACAATTTTCTTAAATACATGATAGTGAGACTTGAATTCCGTATTTTATTGATTTTCATATCATGTCGAATCATAGTTTAGAAAAACTGATGGGGTGGGGGTATAAATTGATGGTATTAGTTTTAATTAACTTTTTGATCTATTCTAATGCAGCAAATTTCAGAGTTTTACTATTAAGCCCCTGTTTGATTCCCATTTTTGGGGTAAAATGTATTATAAAATAGTGATTTTTTGGAGAATACGTGGTTAAAAGTAATGAATTTTTTTGGAAAACGTGTATAATTATTTTATTGGAGAATGTGTGGTTAAAAATAAGTTTCAAAAAATGCATTCTTGAAAAATGGAGCTCAAGAGGTTGTAAAACTTTAATTTTATGTTCTAATTGACGAAGCTTTTGAATTTTACTTATTTTTTATATTGCAAAGTAGTATTTGGTAGCAAATTGTTGGTTTTGGGCCGGGTGCTTCACTATTCATTGGACTCTAATCTTTTTGTTTTTGGGCTAGGTTTTTACTTGGGCTATTTTTGTATGATTTCGGGTTCTAGTCTATTATTACTAAAATTGTGTTTTTGAAACATGACTTTGACTTTTTGGATTCCTTTGATCTGGACCCTTCATTTGCTGGAATTGTGATCTTTCGATCTGTGTCTTGCACTTGAGTATTTATACTGCATCTCTCCCTCATTCATACGTGGGTTTTTGGAAATGTTATGTGTGTGATTGGCTTTCTAGGGTTTTTACGTCTGTATCTCTCTGTAATCTTTGGTATTCTCTCTGTAAATCTGTTGAGTTTTGGTTCTGATTGTTTTTGGTAAACAATCTGTTGAGAGAAATGTGTATAGATTTCTTGGTCTTTGTGTTATAAGATAGGCGAGAGAAAAGAAATCTCTGATTTCTTCATACATTTTGTACTAGTTCTTGGTGATTTCATAGTGGAATTGAGTGTAATCTACTTGTAGATGCTCTATGGGTGAGTAGGTGTAAAGCTGAACCCGGGCCATTGTGGCCAAAAATACTTCGTGTTCTTTTAATTTTCTGCAAAACTATATTGTTAACAAAATTGATGTTGCTAATCTTTAGAAAAATACGATTCTGAGACCAACAAGTATTATCAGAGCTTGAAATCTTGTTCGTAAGAAGTTAGGGTTTTTTTTTTTAACCCAAGTTTATGTTTTTTGCAAATCTGTAAATTTCTTAAAACATTTCGAACGTTTTCTGGAATAAATCATTTTCAAAGCGATTCCTCTTGTTAAAATCTTTCTTCGGTCTAATTTTTGTTGGATCCTTTCAAAGATTTGGTTTTTTTTTAAATGACCTAAAAGAATTGAGGTTGGATTTTCTTTTGTTTTTGAACGTTTCTGAGAAAAACTCTTTAAGCCGCTGATCTAGAGGATTTCGGAGTTTACTAAGTTTATTTGGCGATTTGACTCTTGACTCACCACTGAGTTGGTGTGGTATCTAAAAACTCGTCTTGAGAACTGGAGAGTTAGGTTGATTCACTCCGAGTTCTGTGGTTTTTCTTGACTCACTTCTGAGTTGTACTGAGTCATTGTAACTTGAACATGTGCATAATTCGGGATTTCTGAACCAATTCTATTATTCTCTCCATGCACTCTTCTTATTGAAACTTCAGAGTTTCAGTTCTGCTATAATCTACCATACTCTATACCTTTCAGTCAAACAAATTTAACTGTTCTTGTCTAAATTTGATTTTTTTTTATTAAGGTAATTGATCTACCTCTACTTTCCTTTGTCCAAGATCTCCTAAAAGGATCTGGGAATCCGAGGGAGTAGTGGATTCACGGGTCATCACCTATTAAACATGTCAAATTGACAATTCAATTTTGATATAACTGTCTAATTTGATCATTATACTGTTATATAATTATGAATTACTTGAATTGTATAAATATCTTATAAATTATGTGAATTGCATGATAAGAAGAAATTTCTGCAATACTCTATCTTACTCTGAAATTTACATATTTTATAATCTTCTCATTCTGCCAGAATCTATTGTACTTTGTGTGTTATATAAACTTGATTCTGTGATTTTATCTATTGTTATGACAAATGCACACAAATTTGAAGTAGAAGTTTGGAAAGGAACTGGAGATTTTAATCTCTGGCGCCAAAAAAATGAAGACTCTGTTGTTATAATAGAGGTGTGTTACTACCCTTGATGGAACATGGGGTACTAAAATTAGTGCCTATAGGACACAAAAATTAGATGAGATTACTTAGAGTTCAATTTTTCTTCATCTGTCTGATAGTGTGATAAAAACGATTGGGGAAACTACTACTACTGAAGCTTTGTAGACTAAATTATGATCCCTTTACTTAACCAAGAAAATGGCTAATAAATGTTACCTCCTTAGACAATTTTATAATTTTAGATTTGATACCTCCTCCACTCTAGAAGAAAACATTGATAAATTCACTAAATTGATTCAAGATCTGGCTAACTGTGATGAGAAACTATCTGATGATCAACAAGTTGTTACTCTGTCGAATGCACTATGTGATAAATACAGAGAACTTAGAAAAGCTTTAGAATATGGAATAGAGGATCTAGCAGTTGTTATTATCACCTCGAACTTAAGGAACATAGAATTTGAACTAAAATCTGAATTTAAGGACTCTAAAATTGAAGAAGGGTTAAACATTAAAGAGGAGTTGAATCAGAACAAAAAAGGTAATCAATGCAATTTTAACTCTCACAAGAAAGGGAAATCTCAAACTTCCAAATCTAGAAATCAGTAAAGAGTCAACTGAAATTCAAGAATCAAGTCAGGAAATGTTATTACTATGGTAAAATTAGATATTTAATAAAAGACTATTTCAAGAAGATATCTAATATGAAAGGAAAGTCTAATCCTGATGATTCAGCTACCATAGCCTGCAATAATGAATCTGAAATACAAGGAGTTGTCATTGTTACTTCAACTGGAAAAAACCCAAAGAAATGAGTTCTTGACTCTGACTATTCTTTCCATATGTGTCCTATTATAGAATGGTTCGCTAAATTTAGTGATCTGAATGGTGGTCAAGTTCAAATAGGAAATGATATGACTTGTAAAATAAAAGGTCTTGGTAAAGTTAATCTTTTGTTAGAAAATAGTTATATCCTTGAGTTGCCGTTAACAAGATATGTCCTTGATTTTCAAAGAAATCTAATTTCCTTAGGAGAATTGGATGATGAATATGAAATTAAAATTCGTAAGGGGTTTACCAAAGTGCACTTAAATTTTGAGGAAATAATTTCATCACCCAAGGTAATGGAATTTACACACTTCAAACTGAACTATTAGTTGGTAATTTATTAGCTATTGTTTAGCCTTCTCATGATAAATCCTTAATCTGGCATAAAAGAATAGGGCATTTTAGTGAAAAGGAATTGATAATTCTTAAGAAATTTGGATGTTTTGGAAAAGATAATATTAAAAGTTTAAAATTTTGTGAATATTGTGTTATTAGAAAACAAAATAAGCTACATTTTAAAATAGGAATTCATAAATCAACTTCAATACTTGATTATTTACATGCTGGCATTTGGGGTCCAGCATCAGTAAGTACTCTTAGTAGATTTAGATACTATGTGCTGATTGTAGATGATTTTTCAAGAAAAAGTCGGACATTCCTTTTAAAAACTAAATCTGACACCTTCCAAAATTTTAAATAATGGAAATTAATGATTGAAAATCAAACTAGTAAAAAAATCAAAGCACTTAGAACAAATAATGGGCTTGAATTTTGTAATACTGAATTTGATTTTTTATGTAAAAAATTTGGTATTTTAAGGCATAGAACAACAACATACACTTCTCAACAAAATGGAGTTGTTGAGAGAATGAATAGAACTTTACTTGAAAAGTTAGGTATATGTTGTTAAGTTCTGGTCTTCCAAAATTGTTTTGGAGTGAAGCTTTAAAAACTGCCACTTATCTGATTAATATGATTCTTTTAAGTGCTATTGATTTTCAAATCCAAAAATCATTATGGTTTGGAAAGTTCCCAAATTATTCAAAACTTAGAGTTTTTGGATGTGTTGCATATTCTTTTCAAAATGAAGGCAAACTTGAACCATGAATCTTTAAAATGTGTTTTTTGGGTTATGGTGAAGAGTCTAAAGGATATAGGCTTTGGGTGAGAAAACTAAATGGGTTTCAAATTATCATAAGCAGAAATGTTATCTTTAATGAAGATATTTTTTCTTGCAATGGTTCCGCAAATCAGAAACAACCTGAATCTATTACTGTTAAAGAAACTATTCTGGAAAGTAATGCAGATAATTCTATTGTACCTAATGGTCTTATTGAGGTGGAGACTACTCAATCAGAAATAGATCAAGCTCAAGATGAATTTGAAAATGAAACCCAAACTAATACTCTTTCAGGCTATTAGTTAATAAGAGGTAGAGGTAGAAGTAGAGGTAGAAGAAATATATTTCCTTCTACCAGAATTAATATTGATGAAGTTATTACCCCTCTATTCTTAATAGGAATTTGTTAGTCTTTGAACATACAACTTTGAAGAATCTATTAACTCTATAGAATCCAAACTTTGAATCAAAGCCATGAAAAAAGAAATGGACTCCTTAATTAGAAATATGACATGGATTTTGGTTAATAAACCTAAGGATCAAAAAGTTGTTGACTGTAAATGGGTCTACAAAGTGAAAGAGAGTGAACTCAATACTGAAGGTGAAAGATATAAGGCCAGACTTATGGCCAAAGGGTTCACTCAAAGGGGAGGGTATAGATTATAATGAAATCTTCTCACCTATTGTTAAATATACTTCTATTAGAATCTTCTTTGCTCTCTCTACTCATTTCAACTGAAAATTTGACCAGCTTAATGTTAAAACTGTATTTTTAAATGATGACATTGATGAAACAATTTATATGAATCAGCTAAGGGTTTTTGAACTGAATTCTAAACCTGAAAAAGTTTGTCTTGTAAAGAAGTCACTTTATGGTCTGAAGTAAGCACCTAGACAATGTATAAAAAATTCAATTCATATGTTCAAAACATGATTTTTCTAAGAGCAGTTTTTATTCATGCTTCATTTCAAAGGGTCAGGTGGACTTGATTCTATTTACTTACTTTTATATGTTGATGATATGCTTCTTGCTTGCTATGATAGATCTGAGATTGATTTTGTTAAATTAAGAGTAAAAGCTGAATTTGAAATGAAAGATCTAGAACAAGCTAAAATGATTTTAGAAATGGAAATAAAAATAGATAGAAGTAACTATGTGCTTTCTGTGAATCAATCTTCCTATGTGAAAAAGGTTTTAGAAAAAATTTCTATGATTGAATGTAAACATGTAACCTTACATACTGCAAATCATTTTAAACATCAAGTGAACAATCTCCTACGACTAATGAAGAATTTTATTTATTTATTTTTAGGAGAAAAAATGTTGCGAAGTATAACTAATTTTCACGTGAAGAAATAACAATAAAAAAGAAAATTTATGTGGTTGTGGCAAAACAAAATCTTAAAAGCTTCATTTTTAGGTAAAAGTTAAATGCATCGAGATAAAATGCTATCACAATGCCCAAACACCCTAAGCCTGAGCCAATTGTTGTACCTAGAGATTCTTTGTCAAACTGTAACATAAAATACTTTCAACTGCATATCATGCTTTCCGATCTTCCTTCTGAGAATTTCATAGGTGAAAAAAAACCCAGATTTGTCTCTTGTACCTCATCCAAAAGCCTTGAGTGGGTGCTCTGTTTCTGGAGATTCAGCTATTTGGTCCATTTTTGTATCTTCCATTTGAGATAAAAGTCAGAGATTAGTGGGGGGAATAACAAAAGCCCAACTAATGAAGAATTTGATAAGATGAGAAAAATACCTCATGTAAATGTTGTTGGTTCCATTATATTTCTCATGATATGTACTAAACTTGATTTAGCTCATGGTATCAGTATTTTGAGTAGATTTATGCCTAACTCAGGTGAAACTCATTGGTTAGCATTAAAATGAATGTCAAGATACTTAAAGGGCTCACTTGACTTTGGTTTAAAATTTCGAAGGTCTAATATTGGTCTGTTATGTCTCTAAGATTTGATATTTTGCAGTGTTCAATTTTAACACCGGAGCCCATGATGTGGCTAAGGTAACAAAGGCAGATGGTTGCAGCTCTAACAGTCCTATCACCCTAATGACAATTGGTCCAGCAAATGTCACTCTCGACTCCACCGGCGATGAAAACTTCATTTGCACGTTCGGCCATCATTGTATCCTCGGATAAAAATTAGCTATCAGCAGCCTCGACTCCCATGTCTAGTCCAATACCTACTCCCAGAATTTCTCCTCCTGCAATACCGTGCCAACACCAACTCCCAACATGACTCGTCCGGGCACACCAACGCCTACGCCTACTGGAGGGATATCACATTTGCCAACACAAAATCCAACACCATCACCAGAATCAACACCAACTCCAACGCCTGGCAGTGGTGGTTAAGCTGGTGGTGCAACCCTTTCATCGCCATCAATACCATCAAGTGCATCCCAGGATCCTTTTCTCCACGTAATGCACGTTTATCTCTTGTTTTTAAGAGTCCATGACATATGTGAGAAGTCAAAATTCACAAATTTGATCATCATAATGTCTTAGATTTGTGCAATATTATTGAAATTATGGTTTTGCCCCCATAATATTGAAAAAGTAAGTATTTGTTTGGGAGTGATTGTTTGAAGTGAAAAATGACTTTTTTTTAGAGAATTTGTTGATTAAAAAGTTAGAAAAAAATATGTTTCCAAGTGCAAAATTATTAAAATAATGTCTAATTACAATGAGTGAGAGAAAAAATAAATTTACAATATGATGTTTCAAACAAACCTGAAGTCATAGTTGTAATTCTGCCGACAACGATGCAAGTCCTTCAAAAGCAATATTTCAAGCTAAACATTGACAAATTTATAATTTTTACATGACTCAAAAGATTGATAAATGTAAAATTTATCCTCGAACTTAAATAGAACATAAACACTCCTCAAATAAAATTTAAAAAGGGAAATATAGTGGAAAAATTCACACAAAAATATTCAAAATGTTAAACGTTTATCTATTTGCAGGTGTGGCACTCACGTCCCCAATTAACTGAAAACGATCATTGATAACGAAGTGGTAGACATGTGCTTAACGTGTGAATTTTTGAATGTTAAATGACCACGTGACCTCACGTGATGTCGATTTGGATGGTTAAAATTGTCCAAAATGATTTCATTTGCTCTAAAACAATTCAAATGATGACTCCAACTTTCATTTAGAAATATGAATAAGGTAAAATTCATCAGTTTCATGAAACTTATCACTGTTTCAACGCATCTTTGGCAATGCACGAGTGTTACACGGTCATTAACGTAAAAATAAATATTTGTTTCAGTTAAGGATATGAGTACCATAGTTTTAAAAGGTGGCACTTCTGATTGAATTTACTCATTAAAAAACAATATAATTATGAAATTTGAAAAGATCGAGAAATTTGTCTGGGCCTAAGACTATCTCCAAATTTCCTCTACCCATAAAATTTTATCAAATCCAAGTTGTTGACTAAGTCAACGATGGAAAATTCAAAGATCATGGGTTTCAGAATCACGGCTTCACGAATTAACTAGGAGGAAATTGCACCCATGGACATTTTTTGTGGTGCCATTTATGTCAATTGCATTCAATTCATTTGGGGCAATGATGAAATTAGGCTTGGCCCATTGGCTGGAATAATTGACCATTGCCCAATAACACAGGAAATTGGCCCAATACCCAATCACATGAAACTGACACGTGTGTTGCTATGGACAATTGATCTTCAGCTAGATCAACGGTGATAGCTTTGTGCATTAAAGGGGCTTGGACTGTCATTTTGTGAGAGGAATTCATTCTGCTCTGTTTCTATTCGAAGCTTCTGGGCTCTATGACTCCGTCCCTTCATTCCCTTTTTCAGATTCTGTGTTTATAGTTCAAAACTTCTGGTTTTGTACTTAGATCTTTGTGATTTAATTCTTAGTGAGTCTTCGGTTCAGGGTTTGGAGGTGCTTAATCTTGGTCCATTGTAGTAGCTGCTGTGGTCGGTTTTCTTTAGAGTTTTGAGTCTTTGTGGTGATTTTTTGTACAAAGGGTACAATGATTTGATTCTGAGCCCTATGTGATGATATACTCCTTGGTGCTTGGTGTTATTGAATTTTTGGTATTCTTGGTGAATTGGTTTATCTGCTTCCATTGGTTGTTACTCTACAAGTGGTATCAGAGCATGTGTGAGTTAATAAGGAGTCTTCGATCGAATTATTGTCTCTAGAAAACTAATTTTCAGTTGACATACTTGGATCGATCCGAAATTCTTGAAACCCTAGATTTCTATTTTCGGATCTTGATTTTCTGCTGGTGACTTCTTGAGAGGAAAGTGATCCTCTGGTGATTATTAGCTGGTTCTTCGTGAACGGGTTTTCAATTTTTGGTTTTGTGATCGATGGTTCTGCAGAACTCCTGGAATTGTGGTTGAAGCTCTTTGAACTTGTTTGGTTATAAATTTCTAACCCTCTTGCTTCCTACTATCTTTGATTCTGAATATAAATTCTCCAATGTTACCCTTTTGTTAATTCTCCAATTTCTCGTGATTACGAATTGTACCTTGACCTGGAGTCGTGAACCTCACGGAATCCTGGTGAATTCTGACACCTTGAATTGTTAGAATCTTGATTATTAGTCTGTTTTGATTTCAGTAGTTTTATTCTTTGTGAATTCTTGTGATTATAGGCCTGT
>CADEPD010145686.1:0-18698 GCA_902829195.1 Fraxinus dipetala | reverse complement strand
AAATGGATGGTAAATGCATATTGTCAACTAGCAAATATCGGATTCAAGTTCAAAGTAAGATGCCGTACAAGCTAGCTATCAAAATGAGACCGACTCTGAAGAGGATGTGGATGTAGTTGGTGTATTCTAACATCGGTGCAACACAATGTCTAACTGGGATGCCAAAAAGGATGATGTTTCCTTGAAAGAGGTAAAGATGGAAGAATTGAAAGCCCAAATTTGTAGGGCCAACAGCCTAATGTTGATTGATGTAAAGATCAATGGAAAGTCAATCAGGGCTATGGTGGATACTGGTATACAACTACCTTGCAGGTATCGAAGTAGAGCGACTCAGACTTATTCTGGAGAAAGGTAATGGAAAGGTCAAAGCCATCAATTCAGCTACTCAACCAAGAGCTTAGGAAACAATTGAAAGAAATGTTGGAGATTGGGGTTATTGTGCCTATAAAATCACCATATGGAGCTTCTATGTTGCTTTAGAAAAAGGCTAATGATTCTCTTAGAATGTGCAGCGACTATCGAGCCATGAATAAGATCACTATGAAGAATAGCTATCTTATTCCTTAACCAAGAAGGGTGAAGTATTATACAAAGATTGATCTAGATGACTTTGGTGTGCTAGAACGACATTGAAATCTATAGTGAACCATCAGAGGAACATGTAAGACATGTTTTCAATCGGCTACGAGAGAATGAACTCCATGCCAAACCGTCCAAATGCTCATTCTGATGCGAACCCACGTATTAATTATAGCTACGGAACCCACGACAAATTAAAACAACCCAAGAAAGTCAAGAATCAACGTTTGAAAAGTTCGACCCAATAAATTACTGAACCAAGAACTAAGATAATCACTAACAATATCTTGACTCGTGATCACAAAAATTTTGAATCTTACTTTGAATTTGTAAAACGTCACAAGAATTTAATATTTGATAAGTTCAAAATTAAAACAATGAAGAACGAGAAGAAAGTAATTAGTCTCGCGATAATAATCTTACTAATTGTATGTTTTTAATGAAAAGAATGAAGCTATTTATATGGAACCCATAAACCCTAGTTCAAACTGAAATAAACTCTAAAAGATTACAAAATATACCAAAGGTAGAATCCTAACATAATTAGGAAATTCGCGTCTCGGATAACATTATGCGGCCGCATAGTGTTATTACTTGTGGTTGCATAGACACTTTTGGACTGCTCTGGATTTCCTGCAATAGGCTATGCGATCGCATAGCTTGGTTAACTATGTGGTCGCATAGTTACTCGTCCCAGGGCCTTCCTTCCGTTACTTGAATCAAGTTGCTTCAACCCGTTTCGGTCAACGAACCCAACACGAAACTTGGTCATTTCTTTGCCAAGATCACCGTATCGTCAACCGCAGCTTGAAGGAGTAATCTCATTGCCTCTTTCACCCACTTTTCCCTCTAACGTGTCATTGAACCTTCTTCGAAAATCAACAGGTCTTTCTCAGGCTAGACTTTGATGCACTTGGCTCCGTGCTCACATCATATTTGCTCAGACTTCTATCAATTTCTAGGGTCACATCATTGAACGAGGTACAATCCACATGGATTCAAAGAAGGTTATAGCCATGAAGGATGGCAACCACCAAAGAATGTACATGTGCATTTGTTTCTTAGGTTATACAATTACTAGCGAAGATTCGTGAAAGAATCTCTGAAATTGCACTACCACTAACCATATTAATGAAGAAGGAAAAATCTTGGGAGTGGTGAGCACAATGACAAACCACTTTTGAGAAATTGAAGAAGTCGATCTGGACGAATCCAGTATTGGCCTTACTGGATATAACTAAACCATTTGAAATTCAGACGGATCCTTCAAATTTTGCTCTCGAAGGAGTCGTCATGCAAGAAAATCCCTTATGAAAGTCGAAAACTGAATAATGCAGAACACCCTTACTCAGCTCACAAAAATGAATTGTTGGCGGTAGTTCATTCCCTTAGAGTATGGCGTCACTACCTACTTGGGTCTCCATTTATTGTGAAAACTGATACTGTGGTTAGTCATTTCATGTCACAATCAAAACTATCGAGTATGCATGCTCGTTGGGAGGAACTTCTTTCAGAGTTCAACTTTATGTTGGAGAAATGTCTTGATTCCAATAATCATGTTGCCGATGCTTTTAGTCGGCCGGCTGACTTGGCTACCATTTGCTCAATAGCCACTCTTTCAAAGAGTGAAGTTACCGCAAACACGAAATTTGAATACAAGCACTTTTAGAGAAGGACCCAACAACATAATATCTGGTCGACCTCATTAAGCAGTGCAAGACTTGATAATTCTGGCTTGATGGGGCTGCCTATATGTTTCGAAGGATGGGTATTTGAAGAAATCCTTAATCATGGAATACGATGACACGTTGTGGGCCGGACATCCTGGAGATGAATGTACTTGTGCAATATTACAACGTGCATAATATTGGCCACAAATGCGGGATGATATTGAAACTTATGTGAAAAACTTGTCTTATATGTTAGCAAGATAATGTAGACCATCAAAAAAAGGCAGGCTTGCTAGTGCCTTTTTCGGTCCAAATCAGGCCATTTGAGAATGCATCGATAGACTACATTATTGAATTGTCAAACGTTGAGGATTTTGGCACTATTGTCGTCGTGGTAGACCTTCTATCGAAGTATGAAACATTCATCAAAGTGCCTAACTATGTATCCGCTGAAGAGACTGTTCGACTCTTCTTTAAACATATTGTCAAATATTGGGGGCTGCCCAAGGACATCATCAGTAATTGAGATCTAGTTTCACTGGCATATTTTGGACTGAGTTCTTCAAACATCTTAGTTCAACTTTGTGCACGTGTTTTAGTTTTGACCCTCAATCAGACGGACAGACGGAGCGCTTCAATTCTATGCTAGAGAAATATTTTCGACACTTTATCTCTACTTTTCAGAAAAATTGGATGAAACTTTTGGATATGGTTCATATTTGTTTCAATGCCCAAAATAACTCTTTCACCAATAAGAGCCATTTTGAGATCATGACGAGCTATCAACCATTACTCCCTTATATTGTGGGTATCAATCTCAGTACCACGTCCCCTCAAGCGAAAAACTTATCTTAAGAGTGGAAACAAAATATTAAAATTGCTCGAAACTATCTCGAGGAAGCTGAGAAACGATACAAAAAGTTTGCTGATTTAAAATGTCATTTCCTTGAATTTAATGTTGAAGATTTGATGATGGTTAAAATTTTCAATAGAAATTGCTATAAACAACAAGAGGGAAATATTCAAGATTGCTGAAATATATTGGACCATTACCCATCGTGAAGAAAATTGGAAGAGTCACATACAAAGTAAAACTTCCTTTAAGGTGCAAAATACACAATGTCCTCCATGTTAGTGCACTCAAACCGTATTTTGCAGATAAGGAGGATACATTCAGAAATAAGTCAAAACGACCTATGTTTGAATTGAATAAAGCAAGAAAGAAGGTAGCTGAAATTATTCTTGACCACCATATTACTCGAGCTTTCAGGAAGGATCATCAAGAGTATTTAGTCAAATAGAGTGGATGTAGTAGTGAGGAGAATACTTAGGTTTTTATTCCACAAGCTATTGTAGGAGGTATTAGTCATTCAAAAATCTTTCAAGCTCATTGGTGTCTGCCCTGCACTAATAATTATAATTTTCTGCTTTTATCAATTGTAATTTTTAGCATTCATCAATCAATGATAAATTTACTTTCAATGCATTCAGATTCTCTGTTGTAAGCTTTTTATAAATTGTAATCAAATTTTCTTATTTTTCGAAACGATCGAGAAAAAGTAAAAGATAGTCTTGCAGATGCGGAGCAGACTACTGTCGCACGGTATCTCTTTCTGTGCCAAGAAGAAAAGCACCCCGTGAAATCATTGACCAAAATTGGATTGTTCTTATCCTAACGAATTATCAAAGAATCCAATTCCACTATGTTTTTTTCTTATTGAAAATTCAAGAAACCCTAAAGATTATTATCTCCTCACACCTAAATGGGATCCGGGATGAGGCTCCTAGTCTCTTTCTTTGCAAATCAAATCCATTATTGAAAGCTATTGATGATCAAGGCTAAAATCAACAAGCATCAAGTGTCATTTCTACAAACCCATTTATTTCATCCCATATATTAAAAAAGAATAAAAAATCCAAAAAGAATTTTTTTGAAAATAAAGGGTACGAGAATTCCTCTGGATTCGCTCATCACTTATCAATTTTATAACTTCAGTTTGAGGCTTTGAGCTGACCCATTGTTAGTGGGCCGATAAGCCATGTCCAACCCACATCGATATCTGTGTTTATGTCGGCCCATTTCAGCTTTTTTTATTTTTCCTTTTCGGTGTAAGGCTGAAAAATGCACTTTGTCCGGTCCAAAGCCTGTTCTTCTGTTGGAACACTGCCACGTAGATCGTCCTGAGATTTTTGTTGTCTCAATTATGAATTGATGTGAACAATACAAGAACAATCATGCTACATGTACACTTTCTCTTACACTCTTCCACGTTGCGACATCTACACTCTTGATTTTAAACTCATTCATTATATTGATACCTTAAGAATAACTAACAAAGAGGGTGGCGAATTGGTTTTTAAAACTTTTTAAAAAAATTAATTAATAATCAAGTATGCAATAACTATGGAAGCACGAATATGAAAGCAATAAGTAAAAAAGGGATAGAGAATACAAACGGTATAATTATGGAAGTTCGATCCAACGCAATGATCTACGTCATTCGTTACCAAACTCTCCAGCACGAGCAAGTCAAATTTCAATATGCTGATTGACTTGTGGGGCAATCCAACTCTTTACAAAGCTTCCGGTGACTTACAAATAAGGAGCACCGATTCTTTTACAACATTGAATTTTACGGGACCTCAACACGACCCACAAGTTTAAAAAGAATTAAGTACAAAGAGATTACTTTAATAAATAGTAATGAATGAAGCTCAAATGTTATGTATGAAAATATTTGATGTGTAGAATGATTTTCAAAAGTTGATTTGATCAAAAAAAATTCAAAGTTAAAATGATTTAGTAATAAATGAAATGAGAAATCAATACATTTTGTTCAAAAATATCTCACTTGAATGCTTTTGAATGTGTAACATTGAATGTAAAGTTATGTAGTATTTATAGCAGTCAAAACGCAAAAAGTTCTGACTAGCTGGACGACCCCTACTGGACGTCCGCTACTAACCGGACGACTGAAACTAGCCGTTGTACATTAGAAATTAGAACGGTAAGAATTTTGACCGTTGGAGCCATTGGACGTCTGCCAAACCAGAAATTTCTGGTTTTCTATTTTCTTGATTATTTTAGCAAGTGTAAATTCTTGATGGACACATTCATTTATCTTTTCAAAATAAATATCATTGGAAAATAGTTTAAGAGTCAAGTGAAGATTTTCTCATATTGAAGATAATTTTTGTACGAGCGTTATTTGAAAATTTTATTTCGTGCATAAAAATATAACTTACGAACTTGTTTTGATTCATTGCTAAGAATTGAAGTGTTTTACCTTTACAAGCAAGTTTAAACATATAATTCTAATATCTTCAATTGATTTGTCGCGAGTGCTTGATTTGTTGCTCGATTTTAGATTTGACACAAGTGCTTGATTTGACTCCGATAGTTTTTGGCGTGAGTGCTTGATTATTTCCAAGCTTGATTGTGAATGCTCGATTTTCATGAAGTTGGCAACATGTAACAATGAAGACTCGAAAATGTTAGAAATAAAAGATACTTTGTTTTTTATAATTAAAACATAGGATAAACCATAGATCAACACATATCACTGCACATATTTCCTTCACATGGGGACAATGTCAACCATATTGTAAGAAATGATGTACATATACTCATATAGCATTATTCATACGAGAATGTGCCTTGTCTTTTCTCAGTGTTATGCTACAATTTATTTTTGTGAAAAAAAATAATTTATTGGCAATACAATTATACGATATTTAAGGATAGAGCTTTAAATATATCATCTGAAATGATTGATGGGGGAAAATTGGATATTCGACTACCATAATTTGAGTCGCACAATTCTTCAATTGATAACCATGACTTTCAAATAAGATGGTTGAAAGCTTGATTCAATAAGTGATATTAGGGTCAAGTTTGGGTTGAGGAAGAAATTGTTCGAGACCATCATGATGCTCTTAAGCCCATTGATTGTGTCGGTTAATGGTGGTCGAATGGTATAAAGAGTTTAAACATTCTCTCATTAGAATTGTTATGAGTAATGCTATTTACTTAGATTGTTATAAATAGTTAGTAATGTATATGTCAAATAATGACTGGACATCTTAAATGGATTCATATTTCCACATTTAAAAGGTCTAATAGAGGTGACAATTGGCCGATCAAGCTCGTTTAGGCAAGACCACACAATGTGCCCAAAATATGGGTTCTATTTTAAATAAATTAACAAAATAAACCAAAAAAAGCTATTTTTCTAAAAATTATTAAAACAAGTCAAAAAAATGAGTTGACTCGTGAGCTTCACAAGCTGAACAGACTTGACTAGTGAAGAATAATATGAGATTGGCTCAACTTATGGCTCGTCTCAAAATGAATTCGAATCATCCAAGAACCAAGTTGAACTCACAAGACGTTCGATTCATTTGTCAACCCCAAACTCTAATAACTAAATGTTACTTTATTGACGCTTAAACTATTGACCATCAACATTAGGATTATTCAATTGTTAAAGCTCCCTCCAGCAATCTATAATGGATTGGTACGAAGAGCACTATAAATGTTTTCACGAGAATTTAGTGCTGTATGTGTAAATTTCCTTTTAAGCCCACAGCTGAAACTTGAGCTAATTGTTCCTACATCAGATCACCGACAAGACTTTATTCATTTTTTTACAATAAAATAAATAATGTTAGCTCAATTATTATGGTTGAATTTTTTTACTTCTTGTCCCTCAATTTTGGATGCGATGTATACGTTGACAACTATACACGAGCGGTCGTAATCCGTTCAAATCATGGAAAAATTTTCGACTGGTTGCCGACTATAATTTTTTAACTATTGGCATACTTATGGAATGAAGTTGTTTGTGAAAAAAAAAAATTATATTGATAAAGAATTTTTTCCCAAAATTAAATGAGCGATTGAGTTGATGCATTGTTAATCGGATCATCATATGCTAATAATTTGATCTTTAGAATTTCCAATGTTGGCACTAGATATTGGAATGCACATTATTAACATCATCGATGATCAAAATAACATCAGATTCAACTAAAAATTATTAATTATATTTTCGACCTTTCAATTTGAGGGTCAATGAAACAAAATATGCAAATATCGGATCTTCGATACCTATCGTAATGGTTGCACTTAAGAGTTTCAACAACACTCAAAGACTTCGATTTTAAGATAATTCGAATTCTCAAATCTTCCAAGTGAACTTAATTGCCATGTGTTTCTTCAAAACCTGCGTGTACCAAATATTCACTTTCGACTTCCGATTATCCATTATTTTACATTAAAAACAAAATTTGTGAGAAACACTAAAATTAGTTGTAACAAATTGACCCAAGTTAACGTCCGCTACGTAGGGTAACAAGCTGGAATTCTGAATTTCTAATATTAAGATAGAAAAATGACAGCCACTTTTGTAAAATCTCGCACGCTCTGAACTGAGATCTAACCCCATTTATTGTTGTGTGTGTGTACATAAATCATACCAATCTTGGGTCTTCTTACATTCGTTTTCGTATCAAATTTCCAATTTGTTTGAGTAACCATTTCGGATCTGCCCAGTTCGCTACTCTATTCCTGTAAGCACATACTTCAACCTGGTTGCATTTTTGTTTTGTTTTGTTTTGTTAGGAATTGAATGCAAATATGGGTTTTATTCTTGCAATGTTGTTAATTCTTATGCTCTCAATTGTGGTTATAGTTAAATGTTACTGCACTGACATTGCTTAACTGTTACGAAAGTGTTACATAGTTTGGAGTTTGTAGATCTGCATTGTGGGACTTGTTTTACCAAAAAAGATTGCGTTTTAATGTTGGAATTCGGGTTTACAGTATTGTTGCTTAAAGATACAACCGTTGAGGGGTTTATGTTATGAAAAGAAAGAAGGGGATGAATAGTATCATGTTTTGATAATTCGAAAATGAATGCTTTACTTAAACCATGCAATGTTGCACTTGCTGTAGGTAGTTTGTAATTAATCGAATCGACTGAATTTCACTTAAAAGCTACTAAAGACGTTCGTATCCTGCTGTGATCATGTATATCAGCTAATTGCACAAGTTACCGAAGAATCAAGTTAGTCATGTACTGTTTGTTAATAATCTTGTCAATGTTATATGTTGGTTGAGATTCTTTCTTTTTGGATCTTTAAGTGTTTTCTTTCTAATTTATGTTGAAGTAGTAATTTTAATCTATAACAAGTTAAATGCAATTTCTGGAATAGTGAAAATAACTCAGTTAAGGTAATTTGTTTGAACATTTTAACTAATCAGACTTCGGTTGCTTTGGGAATTTATTTGTGTTGCTTTTTATCATTGCAGTTCTTTGTATAACTTTATTATCATATGGCGCCTTACTACGAACATGATCTGACTGTTTAATGCTGCCAAGTGTCACTGTAAAATATTTAATTTTCTTGACTGCATAATCATGATTACACGTGATTGAATCAGGTGATCCTCAGTCTTGGAAAGGTTAAATTTCATGAAGGTGGTTGTTGACTATATAAAATTTTTCACACCTAGCGTTGTGATTGTTTCAATATATATTGGAATGTACTTTCTGAAATGTTGTCTATTTGATTTCAAATGTTTTCCATCATGCTCTATTTTTTGTAGATTGCTCTGACTGATATCTGCTCAGTCAACAAACCTGTGGAATCTCAGTCTTGGAATTAATTGTGTAATCCATAAGATCTTAACTTTGAGGTGGAAGTAGAAGCTGAAGGTGTTCTGAGAGACATTGAAGCTGGATAAATGACGAAGGGGAGATCAGATGTAGGGCAGAAAAAGCTCTTGTTAACTTCTGTGTGTATTGTGGCACTGTTTCTTGTTTTTCTGTACATGTTTTGTGGCTCAAAGGATGCAGGCAAGTCTGCATTAGCGTATGGCAGCCGGTCTTTGAGAAAACTAGGGTCATCCTATTTGAGCGGTGATGAAGATTCTGATACTGGTAGTAAGCTGGACGAGTCTTCTATGAAGTTTGGGCTGGATGATGGAGAGGATGTCATCTACCCGAAGAGCTTCCCTGTAAGCCTTTTTACTATTAATTGCATTGAGCACAAATTAACTTCCCAGTTCTGTCCGCTTACCCAGATGCAAATGGCTGCTTAAGGAAGAAAATGAAGGGCCAGTTCTTGCATTTTGTTGTTGCTCTTGTTTGATTTAATTTAATAACTGTTCTCTCTTATTAATTTGAAGGTCTGTGATGACCGCCATTCGGAGATAATTCCCTGTCTTGACAGACATCTTATATATCAAATGAGATTGAAATTGGATCTCAATTTGATGGAGCACTATGAAAGACACTGCCCTTTACCTGAAAGGCGGTACAATTGCTTAATTCCTCCTCCTCCAGGATACAAGGTGAGGCCTTGCTGAGGCAGTAGGTAGCACAAATTTGTTGAAGTATTTGTTGTGTGGAATTCACTTAACCTTCTAATCCATGCCTATTCCTCTTTTTCTGGGTTACAGATTCCAATTAAGTGGCCAAAGAGTAGAGATGAAGTTTGGAAAGCAAACATACCTCATACTCACCTTGCACATGAGAAGTCTGATCAGAACTGGATGGTTGTGAAAGGCGATAAGATTCAATTTCCTGGAGGAGGGACTCATTTTCATTATGGAGCGGATAAGTACATTGCTTCTATCGCTAATGTAAGCTTTCTGGCTCATGAAGTACTCTTCAATCACCTGATGAAATATAGGTTTGATGAATAAAATTTTCTTATTTTGTAGTCGTATTGGAATATCATTTGTTTGCGTGGTGTCACTCATGTTTGACAAATTTTACTTCTGATTATAATCATGATTTGCATTCCACAGATGCTGAACTTCTCAAACAATAACCTGAACAATGAGGGACGTTTACGGACAGTTTTTGATGTTGGTTGTGGTGTTGCAAGTTTTGGGGCTTACCTTCTTTCATCAGATATCATTGCAATGTCATTAGCACCTAATGATGTGCACCAAAATCAGATTCAATTTGCTCTGGAAAGAGGAATTCCTGCTTATCTTGGTGTTCTTGGGACAAAGAGGCTTTCTTACCCAAGCAGGTCTTTTGAACTCGCTCACTGTTCTCGTTGTAGAATTGATTGGCTCCAGAGGGATGGGCTTCTTCTTCTTGAATTGGATAGGTTGCTTAGACCTGGAGGTTATTTTGCCTACTCGTCCCCTGAAGCATATGCACAGGATGAAGAGGATCTAAGAATATGGAGAGAGATGAGCACACTTGTGGAACGCATGTGTTGGAGAATTGCTGCAAAAAGGGACCAAACTGTCATTTGGCAAAAGCCCTTGACAAATGACTGTTATTTGGAAAGAGAACCAGGCACTCGCCCGCCTCTCTGTCGATCTGATGATGATCCAGATGCAACCTGGGGTGTGCTAATGGAGCCATGCATTACACCTTATTCTGACCGTAAGTGTCTCATATGATTTATTATTCATTATTCATTTGCATCTATAATCCAATAGAGAAAAATTACGAGGAAAGAGATGGAGTGCAGTGTTCTCTAATCAGTTTCTAAAGGGCACCTTCAATATCTGGGTAATGACTGGAATATAAGTTATTTTATATTATAAAAATATCAAGAGGTTGAAATTGGGACAATACTTCCTCTAATTTAATTGGATGACCAAGGTAAACTTGGAAAGAGCTTTTAGAAGAATGTTGAGATGTGTATTTTTATCTTCTATCACTTTTACCCCTCGATAGTGATGTCAACTGAAATGTGACCCGGTCATGCATTTGATCTTTGAAATGATAATATTATTTTGTTAGTGGAATTTTAGGAAAGGACACTTTGAGGATGAGTCCGTTTAAGAGAATGGACATTATTATGAGAAATTCCAAAAGAAAGAGGATATGCAATTTTGAGACAAAGGAGTAAACCATGATTCTTTAATCTTGAGGTTAACTGCTAATTGGCTTTTCTACTTGGGGCATAGAGTGCACAGTCTGAACTTGGCCTTTGAAGCAATTAACCCCTGTTTGTCTACCATTATTTCAAAACCATTTTTTTCTCAAACTCATTTTTAACCACACATTCTCATAATATAATATTTTGCACGTAAACTCAAAATTTTTTCCTACTTTTTAATCACACGTTCTCTAAAAATTCACTATTTCAAAACTCATTTTCCTACTTTAATGGTAGACAAACAGGGGCTGAGTTTCTTTCTTTGCTCTTCATTGATACCAAACTCATATTTAAAGACAATTACAAAAAAAAATTTCATCTCTGTATTCCTTTTTAGGTTTTTCCCTGTACAAGATGTGTCCATCCAGGATGGTGTAAATGATTATAAACTTGGGTTTCTTGTTACTTGATAGATGACTGGTGGTATTTTGTCTTTATGGCCTATTTTTACGAAAGTGAAATACATTCTTTGATTTTTTATTTTTTTACATGTTCGTGGGACCTGTATCGGTTTAGGCTTACATAAATGGGGTAAATGGTAAACATCTATAGCTGCTTGAAATTGTTGTTGCATATCATGAAGCTGATGATTATGTTCTTTAATATTATTTCTATTATCTGAAATGAAATTTATATTCTGTTTCTGGTATTTTCTATTTTCTTTTCTATTTGAAGACTGAAAATACGTTGTACTGTGCAGCATGCATTAGTTTTCACCTTGTTGTATTCTTATATACAAAAATACTGAAAGCGTTAATATTATGGGACCCTCACCATTCAGGGCCTCAGGCAGCAGCCTATGCTGCCTATAGTCATGGCCGACCCTGATAATAACAATTGCCATGGACTTCTCAAGTTCATTTCTGTGATGAAATTTAGTTTTATTAATGGTTGTGTGACAACATTCTTCATTTGGTTTTTAAACTTCGTTTTCTAATTTTTTTTTATTCTTCAACAGATGATCACAACACTAGAGGTAGTGGACTGGAACCATGGCCTGCCCGATTAACTTCTCCTCCTCCTCGTCTTGCTGATTTTGGCTATTCGAATGAAATGTTTGAGAAGGATATGGTAATTGGACGCGTTTTCTTATATCTGCTTGTTCTATGCCGTGCTATTTCCTTATGTACAGTCATGATAAACCAAAAACTGTTCCAACTAGGAAATGTTTTTGCATGTAGGAACTTTGGGGGCGAAGGGTCGAGAATTATTGGAATCTCTTGAGTCCAAAGATCTCTTCAGACACTCTGAGAAACGTGATGGACATGAAGGCGAATTTGGGGTCATTTGCTGCTGCATTGAAGGATAAGGATATGTGGGTTATGAATGTTGTCCCAGAAGATGGACCCAAAACACTTAAGATCGTGTACGATAGAGGGTTGATAGGCACAGTTCATAACTGGTATGTGAATATTTATTGTTATACACCGTTATGGATGTTATCAACTTATGTTTTATTGTCCCTTATCATTTGGTTATACACTCTTCTTTGAGATGGAGTAGTTTCCATCTAAGTTTTTAACATGGCTCCACGGATACTTCTACATGCAATATGCCGTGAATTTTTCCATCTCCTTGAAGAAAAAAGCTAAAATCTCTTTCATTAGTGTCTACTCTCATCTAGTATTGCTTACGATCATGACCAAAGACTTAAGTTCGGAAGTTGGATTGTCTGAATCTAATTCATTACAGGTGTGAAGCCTTCTCAACATACCCTCGGACTTACGATTTGCTCCATGCTTGGACTGTGTTTTCGGACATTGAGAAGAAAGGCTGCAGTGGCGAGGATCTACTACTTGAGATGGATCGAATTCTCAGGCCTGCTGGTTTTATCATTATCTGGGACAAACAACCAGTTATCGAGTTCGTAAAGAAGTATTTAACTGCATTGCACTGGGAAGCAGTTGCAACAGGTGACTCCACTTCAGATCCTGGCCAAGATGGAGACGAGTTGGTGTTTGTCATCCAAAAGAAACTGTGGTTTACGAGCGAAAGCTTCAGAGATACAGAGTAGATGAAGAAATCGACTAGTTGATCCACGTGCCCTATTCTTGGGATTTAAGAAGCATATGCCAAGATTCGAAGGGAAAAATGATTTCATTCTGTAACAAGAAATTGACATTCATCTTTCTTTTTTTTAATTCTATTCTTTTCTGATTTAGGTGACAAGCCATATAACACTTTTCTTTATAGGTTATTTTAATTGTTTGATTTTATAAAATTACTGTTGGGTATAATTTCAGACATTGCCAAATGATCAATAACTCTAGAGGAAATGTGCACCAAATTATGAATTTGTTAATCTAGTTTTTTTTTAACTTTTGGGCTACATTTCTTTTCATTTTTAGTTCCTTGCACAGATTGAATGATTTCTTTTGAATCAAGAGAAAGGGAAGCTTTAAACCAAAGCATGGCTGAAGGAAAAAAAAAACACTGGAATTAGCAAAATCAACTACTTCAAGGCAATGTACAATGGGATGAGAATAGATGATACGGTAACAATGTAACTAACTGTATGTTTGCTTTGTAGGTTTACGATTACTGTCAATTCAGAGTGATTGTTTTAAAATAATTACTAATTAGTATCAAAATTGGCAGTATCATGGATCGATATCGAGACGGCTACTTCAATATGATATTGGTTTCCATGGAGTCACCGTAACGTTAGTCTTAGAGAGTGGTGGAATGTAAAGATTTAACTATATCCGTCAAATCAACATAATTTATGGCTTGCCTTATGAATTTATAAACAACATTTTCTTTACAAGTCGGTTTTAAAAATAATTTTTACTCAAAATAGCTGTTACACACTAAAACACAAATGGTAAAATCACATCTATTATATGCATTTGCAGTAAGAGAAAATTTAGATGTTACAGGTTGTGTGGAAGAAAAATAAGAAAAATTCTAATGCTCTCGTTGAGAGTCGAACTCAAGACCTCCCGCTTACTAAACGGGTGCTCTAACCAACTGAGCTACGAGAGCACTTGTAGAGCAACCTTCTTCATATTTTAATCAATATGAAAATTCTGTGTCGAGATTTATAAATTTCTGAAAGTACCCTCTCCTCTCCTCTCCCTCTCAAGCTACTACAGAATTTAACATGCAGGTAATTTAAATTTTTTTGAATCGAATTGTCACCATTATCGAGTAACGGATTCAATATAAACTCACAGCTCGAGCACTTAAGCTAAAATGCCACGCCGACTTGATCGATTGTTAGTTTCCTCTCAAAATTACAAAAAACTTCATCACTTCGTTAAGAAATAAACGTTTCAAACACAAAATTCACATATTCATGTCACAACTTCAGTGACCTTAATAGACAACTTCACAAGTATTCCTTCAGAAATTACTGGGGAAAATCATGGTTAAAAATTGTAGTTTCTTAATAATATACTGTACATAGTGGATTATTTGTGAATTAATAGACAAAAGTAATGAGTGTTATATCACTCCGTAGGTTTTAACAACAATTGTTGTTTATATTCAAGTCGTGAGTTTTATACATTCCGATGCATGAGTCAGATGAAGAAATATATAGTGTGAAAGAGACACAATGAATGGAAATATGGGTGTCGAGTTGAAGATTACACTTACAAATTGTTGGTTACCAAAGGTTAAATTAAGTTACTTTTGAATGAGAAAGTACTGGGTATTTATACAAGGAAAGTGCACTAGAGATCCCTTCGGGATATTTGGTTGGCACATTGTCTCATCTCAACGACTCACTTGTTACATTCAATTGTGTCAATTCATAGTCATCATAGACCTGTGATTCATAGACCCATAAAGTACACTGAATAGTTATGATTCGACTATATGTGTCACTACAGAGTTGTCACATCAATCATTTTGGGCAATGTGTAATTTGTGCAGTGCTGAAGCGAGATTTGCAGCAGATTCCCTTTGCCTTAGATATATATTGCGGTGAAGAGGTGATGCTTCGCGTCGAATAACAATATTATTTTGAGCGAGGCATCTAAAGGCAAAGCATAATCAGCTAGGAAGAGGCCATGCAAAGTGAAGTGCCGACCTCGAGTGACTTATTGTTTAGCTGGTTGTCAAGTGACCTGCCTCGTAGACAGAGATGTAACAATACAGTCGATGGCTTTTAGTGCTTGGATCTTGGTTGTCAAATTGGAGATTGAAAAGGTTGGAGAAACAATCATCTCATTGACTAGGTTAAATATTCTTTTTGGTCCTTTCTCGCAAAGACATGGCTGCATTTTGTTGTTTGACTTTGGCATATTCTGTTTATAGACGATGATGGAGCGTTAACCCGTTAACCTTGTAAGATCTTGCATATTGGTAGCTGAATACTTTCTTATATGACATGACCACCTGAAACTTTTTCTTTGATCAACGGACTGTAGGAACGTTTAGATCGATGTATTTTTCCAGATCTGAAGAATAGGAAGGGAAGTTGATCGTTGTCATTGATCTGTATTGTGATCCAACTTGTTGAAAACGACAATTCTAGTGACAATTTATGTCTGATAGAGAATTTGGAAATTTGCTTCTATTTTCCCATTCTTAGCTTAACTGAATATAATTTGAAACCTAGTACCAATTATCAATCTCGGTAGATCAAAAAATAATTGATTATTAAAGCTTTTAATTTCAAACACGTTTACACAAATAACTAGCAATGCTTCTATTGTCAGGCAAGCTTTTATCATTCACGTAGGTTGTTGGTTATTGTGTGTTTAACATTTGAAGCCATAAATAAGTGGATGTAAGGCCGTTTTAGCAGCTAAAAAGGTTGTTTTTTAAGCACGGTCCAACATGTTTTACATACATGAAATGTACCTTTAGAGTCTTTGAGATGAATGTTATTTGGCATTCATTAGAAAAGGGATACTAAAACTACACAAAACTAGGGACTAAAGCTGCAGTCGCAACAATGCATTTTGCGACTGTAGCATGCGAATTTAAGGCCAAATAATGGCCTGTTTGTAGCAGCTTCACTACAGTTGCAGCCCCGTTCCGCCCAGATTCGGGACTTTAAAAAGTTTCGTAATTCGAGGACGACAAGGGGTAATTTTGGTACACAATTTTTAAATGACTTGAATGATTAGAGAAAGAAAAGGGGAGAAAGAAGAGAGGAAAGATGCATTTTAGAGATCAAAGAAAACACATCAAGATCCATTTTTTTGGAGAAAAATCACAGAGAGGGGCAAGGAATTTTTGAAGATTCAAGCATGAAAATGTTCGAGCTCTTGGAATTGACGATTAGAGAAATTCATCCTATCGATGTCTATATCAAATTCTTCTTGTCTTGAGTTCTTCATCATATTTCTTTGCTAAATTATTTGTTAGGATGCACGATATAACTAATTAACTTCTACTCTTGTTTTGATTCAATATTTTGGGCTTACTTTATATAATTTGAGTGAATTGGCACGAGTGATTTATTTTCATGTTTCTTAATAAAATTAAATTACTTGATAGCATGATAAATTGAGAGATTGCATGTTAGAACACTCAATCGTGCATTTCAAGAATTTGTCGTTGTTATTTTATTTTTTTTTACTTATTTATGTGGTTTTCCTATGTTCTTATGCACCGCTTAAATCGAACTAGAATATAAATTTAACGCGAGTAGAGTTAAATTGGGACTTCTAACTATTTCTTAATTGATTTATACCTAAATACTTGCTTTCTCCATTATTATTAATTTGCGTATTTTATTTGTTAATCGGGGAACTCAAATTTGAAACCATGACTTCAATTGTATATTTTGCTCAAGTTAGTTTAAATTAAAATATAATCAATAATCAATCCTCGTGGAACGATTCTCTACTCACTAATCTTGTTAATGATATGTACACTTACAGGATAAGTCGACAATACATTCACATTTTAATGTACCCTAAATTCTCAACAGCACGCTGATGATTTGGTCACATTGAAATTTGGCTTCAATACTATTGTCTCAAAGTTTTGCTTTGAATTTTGCTAGTTTACAATACAAAAGTGGTATTATTTGTCTAAGTTCAACAAATGTTATTCAATAGGATTGATGAGTACAATGAACAAAATTTTAACGTATTTTTCTTCTTTAATATTGACACGGTTCACCTACCAACCTAAATATTAGGTCATCCGGTCATCAATATTTGTGCTACTTGGCATAAGCAAACAACATAGACATGGACACGAAAATCATTGCACAAGATGTATTATATATCGATATTCTTTGTATATTTGTGATTTACAAATATATAGCGAGTTACCTAAAAATTTAAACTCGTACGAGTAGACCTTTTCACAAAATCGACAAGCCTAAAATTAGGGCAAAAGTCAATTTTTGAAACCATATAGCTTTTCCTAGAGTCAACCATTTTTTACATTTGGATTGAATGACCCTAATGGACTAGAGATCCTTCTCATCCATATCAAGAAAACCAACCCTGCCATACGATAAAGGTCTCATCAGTGTATGGATTCTCTAGTGGAAGAAAACAAGGTAAACTTTAGCGTGCCTTCCTTTGATCCAACTGTTAATGCTAAAGGGCGCCAACCCAACCCGAACCAAAGTGGACCTTTCATACAGTTATTGAATTGAAATATTCACCTTATTCTCGGGCTAACTCTTCAAATAATGTTTGGTGACCTTTCTTTTAAATCTAGGTCCAATTTGCCGAATATGAAGTAATGAATCTTTGGAATCAAGAACGTTATTAGGCTTCTTTGACATCACTAAGATGAGTTTAGCCTCTCGTGACTTTGGATCAATTTTCTTACTAGCTGGAATTCTGTCATTTTCTTTCTTGTGATAACTTTGTCGAGTTTCAATTTTTTTATACAATTTTTAGTCTTAAAATGCTTGTTATTATTAATATAATAAAAAATGCTTAAATAAGAAGTATGATTGATAAGGGAACATAATTAAATTATAATCATTATATGAATAATGACAAGTATTTGGCCTCACCACTACAATATGTATTATTAGCTTACTATTCTATTTCTTTTAGTATTTATGCCCCAATAATCAATTATATATATGAGAGATTGTGGGCCCTACTAATTAATGAACAACGTATTACTAAAATGAATAAAAAATCAAATGAGCTTTATATCGCACTATGGAAGCATTCCTAGTTGGATATTTAAATGCACGATAATATTTCAAATCAGGGATTGTTTGATGGAAATTAAAATTAGATTTTGATAAAACTGATAGAATGTGTAGTTGAAAAATTGTGGGACCAATAAAATATGTGGTTAATATTGATTGTTTGACTTTAACTTTGATTAAAATTTGATTTTAATCAATACTAAACAAGGGCTAATCGTGAAAGTATATCTTACTTTAAATCTAGTTTTCGGAGATGGATTGCACGACCACAATTTAAGACTAATCTGCTAATATACCAATAGATTGGGCATCAATCGTGCAATTTTCCCTAATTATTTTGTCGGAAATATGAAAATGTTCATTTTGTGGGGTTATTTCACCGACCTAGGGATGGTAATTTACCCCGCCCGGCCTCGCCCCGCCCCGAATGGAGCAAAAAAAACCCGCCC
>CADEPD010145641.1:0-14749 GCA_902829195.1 Fraxinus dipetala | reverse complement strand
TTTTTTTTTTTTTTTTGGTTCCAGATGACATTTCATTTTCTCTTTATAATGATGCCCCTTTCTTCTTCATTGGTAATAAAAAAAATTTATTTATCAAGAAGCAACTTTTCAGCTTGTTGACATTGCCAAGAATTATATCTGTGGTCAACTGCAGGTGTTGTTTTCAATGAGATGAAAGGTGTTTATTCTCAGCCTGACAGCATACTAGGCCGAGCATCTCAACAGGTTTTGTTTTCTTATTCATGAACTGGTTTAATATTGAATTTGGCAGCTGTATGACCTGAGCATACAGATAGTGCATTAAAAATGTGATTAATGATATTTTCCTTTGCCACAAGCAACCATTGCACATTCATGCCTTATAAGAGTAACCAATGACGATCTTGTTAAATATTATATTACTTCTGTGCAGGCTCTTTTTCCAGACAATACTTATGGCGTTGACAGTGGTGGTGATCCACAAGTGATTCCAAAACTTAGTTTTGAGGAATTTAAGGTCGGTTGCATTTTCTGAAGCTAGTTCATTATTTCTTGCGTAAAAATGTAGAAATAACCAAATCAAATGTTATGTATTACTTCCTCTGTATACTTTTATTTGGTATTAACAGCATTTATACGTGTATGTACACACTCAAACACTACATGACATGTCATGCCTTCACCAAACCTGTTTTTCAATCAATAGAATGGATAAAGTACTCAGGCAGATTCTCTAAAATGATTTAAATAGCCATGATACTTAAGAGTTAACATTGGACAAGGTGATTCTAACCAATACTCTTTAGCTGAGCCTATGCAACGAAGCATATGCATATTGGGTTGTATGTTCAAGGAACATATTATTTTCTTTGTTACTTGTCCTCAAGGGTGATTTGGTTCTTCATACATTTTGTCCACAGGAGTTTCATAGCAAGTATTATCATCCCAGCAATGCGAGGATATGGTTTTATGGAGACGATAACCCAAATGAGCGTTTACACATCTTAAGTGGTATTCTTCTATCATCTTTTAATTGTAGTCTTTTAGCTATTAGAATCAATGTAAGCTGTATGCATAATAATCCAAGATATCTGCCTGAATTACTCTCCTCAATATATTAAGCTCTAAATATTCCTGATGGTATGATATTTATATAGCCCTTGTTTGTCTACCATTATTCTAAAAAATTATTTGCTACAGTAAGATTTTCCACCACATTCACCAAATAAAATATTCTACACACAAACCAATAAAGTTATTTTACTTTTCAACCACACATTCTCCAAAAAATGCTATTCATTACTCTATTTTTTACTCAATAATGGGAGACAAACACACCCATAATATTCCTTACATGTGTGCATATTTGTTCTTGAAAACATGGGCCTCATCTGAATTGAATCTGAATGTTTAATGCTTAGATTAAAAAATTATGCACTTGTTGCGAGGATGAAATTCCGTTCTTTTTACGTTTTTGCCATTGATACGTCCATTAAGGAAGTCTGCAGATGATTTGAGAACAGTTGTTCCTCACATTTATTTCATGCTTTCCACACAGAATATCTAAACAAGTTTGAAGCAAATTCAGCTCCTGAGGAATCAAGAGTTGAACCACAGAAACTTTTCAAAGAACCAGTCAGGATACTTGAGAAATACCCTGCTGCAGATGGTGGTGACTTGAAAAAGAAGCACATGATATGCCTTAATTGGCTGCTCTCTGAAATCCCTCTAGACTTGGAAACTGAACTGGCCTTGGGTTTTCTGGATCATCTAATGATGGGAACTCCTGCTTCTCCTTTGAGAAAAATCCTGCTGGAGAGTGGTCTAGGAGATGCTATAGTCGGTGGTGGGGTTGAAGATGAGCTCCTTCAGCCTCAGTTTAGTATTGGATTGAAGGGTGTCTCGGAAGATGACATTCAAAAGGTAGAAGAATTAATCGTGAATACATTAAAAAAGCTGGCAGATGAGGGTTTTGATTCGAATGCTGTGGAGGCATCGATGAATACAATTGAGTTCTCTCTCAGAGAAAACAATACCGGCTCATTTCCTCGTGGCTTAGCTTTGATGCTTCGTTCCATGGTAAAGGAGTGCTTAGTTACTGTTCGCTTCATAACCAAAAATGGTTTTCCCCTGCCGCATTTTTTTCTTTCATTTTGAAGTCTGGCTTATATTTTTATTTTGATTTGTATATGATAGGGGAAATGGATATATGATAAGGACCCATTCGAGCCATTGAAATATCAGAAACCTTTGAAGGACTTAAAAGCTAGAATAGCCGAGGAAGGGTCCAAAGCTGTCTTTGCCCCTCTAATAGAAAAATTCATCTTGAATAATCCTCACCGTGTAACTATTGAAATGCAGGTTATCTTCTTAAGTGTCACCTCTTGATGTTCAGATGCAATATCACATGACTATTTCTTATACTGACGGTGTTATATTGACAGCCCGATCCAGAGAAGGCTTCTCGTGATGAAGCTACTGAGAAAGAAATTTTGGATAAGATTAAGGCAACCATGACCCAAGAGGACCTTGCTGAACTGGCACGTGCAACACACGAGCTTAAGTTGAAACAGGAGACTCCTGATCCACCCGAAGCTCTTAAATGTGTGCCAAGTCTTTCTTTGCAAGATATTCCCAAAAAACCCATACACGTTCCTACTGAGGTGATGAGATTCATCTAAGTATTGCTGTGAGAGTGTTACATATATCTGTCTGAGTTGAAATTCATTGAGCGTGGAATTGTAGGTTGGGAATATCAATGGGGTAAAGGTCTTGCAGCATGACCTATTCACAAATGATGTTCTTTATGCTGAAGTCGTTTTCAACATGAGTTCTTTGAAACAAGAGCTTCTTCCTTTAGTACCACTATTCTGGTGAGATAGCGACAGTACTTCATATTTTTTGATGTATTAAAATAACATTGAGCTTCCTGAATCAAATGCCCCTGAGAATCCTCTTTTAAGCTTACCAGGTCCATTATAGGCTAATACTCCCACGGAAACATTACTTTATACTAAAACAATATTGGTCATGACCATAACAACTCTGTCAGTCTCTCCTCTCCCAAGAGCAACTTGGTTAAGGATGGAATTAATGGTTCATGACAATTCTGCAATTTTCTGCTTATCGAATATTAAATTTAATATGCCGTGCATGTTTGTCAACAGCCAATCGCTGCTGGAGATGGGTACGAAGGACTTAGATTTTGTACAATTGAACCAGTTAATTGGAAGAAAAACTGGTGGGATATCAGTGTATCCTTTCACGTCATCTATTCGGGGGAAGGAGGAGCCATCCAGCCATATCATTGTTCGAGGAAAAGCTATGTCTGAACGGGCTGAAGATTTGTTTAACCTGGTAAATTACTGTTTTCTCGTGCACCACAGCAGTAAATCGGCAAGAACAGAAAAACTTCAGTTTGTGGTGATGTTGGAGATTATCCCATTTTTTGATGATATTCCACTTTTCTGTGAATGTTTCTTAGATTTTGCTAATATTATTTTCTTTTTGTGTGCTGATACTAATAAAATTTGCACCAAAATCAAACTAGTGCAAACTTCATTCTAGCATGACCATTTGGCTATTTCTGGTTACTTCCAAAATTGATCTGCTACTGTCCGTTATATTCTTCCTTTTACATCCTTGTTAATTAATATATCCAACAGTCTCCTCAATCCTATAGATTTCTTGATGGATGATTTTCTCTTTGTAGATATTGATTTTTATCATATGCTATAATGTAACTATAAAAAATGAAACATGACACTGATGTTAAGCATCTTACAGCACTTTTGTTCTTATTCGTTGACGTGTGCTTGTTGTCTGTTGATGGTTACTTGGTTATTGTTGAGGAAATATTATCGATAATCTTACTGATTTTTAAATGTAACTGGATTTAGTTAGCTGATTTCACCTCGAGTAAATCATTTTGCTCTACATTATGAACGTGCTCGTATTAATTTGCTGAAATATTCATATAACTGAGGCCATTCAATCTTCATCACACGAGTATTTTAAGTTTAATATATGTAAAAAAGGGATGTTGAGTCCATACATATGTCTAGATCTATTACCTTATCTCTTGCTTGTTCTGACTTGAATGCCTGGCTTGGTTTCTTTTATTAATAAAAGCTAATTCTAGTAGTTTGAAGCGAAAGCAAGCTTTGATAATTAAGTTATATTCTTCTTGTTCTTATTCAAGTTTCTGGCGAACTGTTGAAGAATATATTGACTGATGAGATATACAAAATGGTCGACTGTAGGTCAACAAAGTTCTTCAAGATGTTCAACTAACAGACCAAAAGCGTTTTAAGCAGTTTGTTTCTCAAAGCAGAGCAAGAATGGAGGTACCAGTTGTGCTATTGCAGTGAGGAAGCAGTTGCTTTGCAAGTATTCACCTTTGCAGTATAAATTTGTAATATTATGATTGTTCAATTTCAGAACCGACTAAGAGGCAGTGGACATGGCATTGCAGCTGCAAGGATGGATGCAAAGCTCAATGTTGCCGGTTGGGTCTCTGAAAAAATGGGTGGTGTCAGGTTGAACTATTTGTTTGATTTTTAGTGGGTCAACGACCTTTTGTGTTGAATAAACCAGCCCTTTTGGTTGAAATCTCTTACCTTCGAAATATCTATTTGGTAGTAGGAATGCATTTTTTACATTACTAAATATGAGAAGTTTTCATGGCTGGTTGTATAACTAACTTTGTTCAGGTCTGATAATTAAATTCTAGAAACTTCTTTCACAATTTTTAATTATTGAAGGGGTGGAGTTGGGGTTTGGGTGGTACATCCTTTTGATTTCTGCCATGACACAATTGCATTTTGGAGCCTTGAAATAAAACGTTTTTCACCATTTTATCCATACCTCAATATTTCAAAAGTAACATGGCCCTAACGAATGTTACTATGGTATGCGTGCAGTTACCTGGAATTTTTACAAGACCTTGAAGAGAGAGTTGATAAAAACTGGCCTGAAATATCTTCTTCCCTCGAGGAGATACGCAAAACTTTAATTTCAAAAAATGGCTGCCTAATAAATCTGACAGCTGATGGAAAAAATCTTGTGAACTCAGAGAAGCATGTTAGCAAATTTCTCGATATGCTTCCGAACAGTTCTCCAGTTGGATCAGCTGCTTGGAGTGCTCGACTGCCCCCAACAAATGAAGCTATTGTGGTACCTACTCAGGTTGGCAAATATATTTTTTCCTCAGTTTTCACTTCAGTGCATTCCTTTCTTGGTCAATTTCATTAATAGACTTGAGTAATTTGTGCATACAGGTAAATTATGTTGGAAAAGCAGCTAACCTTTTCCAGACCGGGTATCAACTTAAAGGTAGTGCATATGTGATCTCTAAGTACATTAGTAATACATGGTTGTGGGATCGCGTACGAGTCAGTGGTGGGGCTTATGGGGGATTTTGTGATTTCGACACTCATTCAGGTACAGTCATCAGCCTTATATTCAGTTCTGTAGTCTTGGTCAGTAACTAACTCCAACAGTCCTGATTTCTGATATTTCTGTTCAGGCGTGTTCTCATACTTGTCTTATAGAGACCCCAATTTGTTGAAGACACTCGATGTGTATGATGCAACGAGTGATTTTCTGAGGGAACTTGAAATGGACGATGATGCTCTCACCAAGGCAATCATTGGGACCATTGGAGATGTTGACGCATATCAACTACCCGATGCCAAAGGATACAGTAGGTAAGTGAATTGTTGCCCCTCATCTTTAATGGAATTATTGCTCAATATAGGAGAAACGCTCTGAGAGAGTTATTTTTCTTCTTCGTAGAGAATTTTACTGTTGCTTCGTCTGCAGTCTAGTTTGACATTATATATAGTCATGTATCTTTAGCCCCTGTTTGGTGGCAAATTTTTTTTGGAAAAATGTGAATTCTTGGAGAATGTGTGGTTAAAAAGTGAGGAAAAGTTTTGGTTTTACGTGTAGAATATTTTGTTGTGTGAATGTAGAAAAAGGAGTTTTTGAAGGAAGGGAGACAAACAGGGGCTTAGTTTCTCTTCCATTTTCTTCTCTCAGTGCATGACTAATGATTGCACCATTCTCTTCAGTTTGTTGAGATACCTGTTGGGAGTCACAGAGGAAGAAAGGCAAAGGAGACGAGAAGAGATACTGTCGACAAGGTACATTTAGTAATATATTTTATTACAGTAGTAACAGTAGAATCTCTGATGCGAGGTTTTACGTGATAAAAATGGCATTTCGAAGCAATTCTTAACTATGCATCAAGCTACCCTGTGACCAGTGTAGTAGATAGCTTGTTTGGCTGAGCTTAAAATAAGTTTTTTGGATTTGTTTCAAAACATTTCTGGAAAAAGTATTTTTCTCGAAGTTACTTATTTTGTGATTTAACTCTTGTCAAATATGTTAAACACGTTACCAATGGTTCTCAATGGTGCTATGCTGTAATTTGAACTATATTCTTTCTTCATTTCATAAGGATAAAAAGATGGATTTATTTTGTCCTCCCCCCCCCCCACACACACACACCTAAATGCTCCAACCTAGCTTCATTGACCCATATTATTTAGTCCCTGTTTGGTTTAAATGAAAATTAGATTTTTAATAGGTTTTTGATAAAAATTGATGAAACGTGGGATTGAAAAGTTGCAAATCCTATAAAATTTGTCTTAAAAATTAATTGTTGATTTCGATAGATTTTAATTCAATTTTTTAGCTGAACCAAATGGTGGGGGGCTTAATTTTTTGTACTTCCCTATGTAGGTTGGCTGACTTCAACGAATTTGCCGAAGTTATAGCAGCAGTTAAAGACACCGGGGTCATCGTTGCTGTGGCATCTCCTGATGATGTTGACGCTGCAAACAAGTTACGCCCCGACTTCTTTCAAGTGAAGAAAGCGCTGTGAGGTATACACACGAAGGTATTACGTGAACTTTCCATATACCATCCCTTCCCAATGAGGACTCGTCACTTGTATCCATTGTAAACTCGTTAATAATAGTGTTTCATTTATATCAACCTTTGGATTCTTGTTGATCTAAACCATAAGCTCAGCACAGTTTTTTTCTCCTTTTATTTATTTATTTTTTCAAGGTATTATATGTACTCTTCCAAAATGACCACATTTTAAAACATTTTTTTCCCTCTCCGCTATTATTTTTTATTATTTCAAAACCCCCACAAGGCACCGGCCCATTCTACCCCACATTACTCCTTTCTGTCTCGAATATGTTAACTTCTATTCCGGACCGAAGGAATCCAATGACTGTACAAAGTCCCAAATTGTCTCCCAACAAATTAATTTCATGCCCTCCACTAAAGGCCCTTTAGTAGGATTTCTTCTTACACGAGTTTCTCAAGAAAGTCTCTTGGGCAAACTTTTTCTAAAATATATTCTAGTCATGTAAAAGTATTTTCAAAAAATTAATCAAACGGATCTAATGAAAGTCTCATCAAACGAACTCTAATTTTCTTTGCTATTGCAGAGAATTTCGTTCTTCAAAAAATTAAGTTATGTATTAGAGTGGGATATCGTGGGTTAGTCGAGAAGTTGAAACTATTAAAGTTAAATATAAATAATTAAGTAAATGCGGAATAGGCTCCAGACGGGCCATCTGTTGCCATCCCTATCTTGTTGCTATCCATGTCTTCTCGGACTGTAGTAAATGGGAAATAGTATTATTTGTAAACTATTGAGTGCAGATTCATGTAAAGATTGATGATATGGAAGAGGAGAGGAAAAAATGAAGTCAGTTAATATAATCTACATCATGAATTTGTATATTTACACACTGATGTACAAATAGCGTTATCCATTTTTCAATATTTATTTAGTGAGAGTCCTTTCTAACTTGAAAAAATTCAACTAAAGATTGTAAGGTGAGGAGGAAGCCAAGGGTATTTAACCTCAACCTGGTTTAGTATCTTAAAAGTAATTACAATCATTATGCTAATATATTTTTATTCTTTTTTATTATTGAATTTGAGTAAATTGCACTTATCAATTGTTACTCAATCAGTAAAATCCTAACTATATTTAGCCAAAATTAAAATTTAGAATTTAATCTAATGGAAAGTCAATAATTAATTTTAATCATCCATTTTATGAGATCTGCGACTTTTCAGTCACACATTTTATTTACTTTTATTAAAAAATTGATTTTAATCCCCCCACCAAACATGGGATAATGATTAAAACTTTTTTTAACATTTTATTATTAAATTGTGGGTAATTATATTGCAATTGTTTAAAACTAATTCTTAGATATTTTATAATTATATTAGGTTTAGACATAGATTGACATTTTAGATATGAATCAAGAACTTGGATGACGGTGCAATTTGACTTTTAACATTTTGTTACTAGGGTATAATAAAATCGGGAATATACTTCATGTTGCTTTACATCAAGACGTGTAAATAAAGTGGCTCATATACTTGTTTCTTTTGCTGCCAAGAGGTGCATGGTACAGAATCGATATCCTTCATTATATGGAACCGTTAAACTAGACTAACGGTTCCATTTTCACAGTTTTCAATGAATATTAGTGCAATCCGATTCTCATGATATCAGGACCAAATCACTCGATGCCACATCTACTACAGATAGCTCGTAATAGTTATAATTCAAAGAACATAGAAATCAAAGCATCATTCTATGCGCAATTCAAATAATATACAGATAATTACGTAAAATCGTGTGTCTATTTCAAGGAAGTCCGTCTCACCTGTATCTAAATTAGAATCTCAATCTAAAAATAAAGAGCACTACCAAACCATACAACTTGTGCCTACTTCCTCACCATGTCTATAAATTTTACCCGGTGTTCAAGTACAACTTCATCAACTGTTCCCTCTCCCAAAATTATGAGAAGTTCAATATTGGTGAATATTTAAGCAATCTTTCCAAACTTGCTCAAGGTGTAATCCCTTTTGGTCCTAATATTAATTATATCTGGTCCATTTATTTAATGCCTCGTAAACCAGAAATCTTTTACATTTGTTGCATGAACTTGAATTCTATCTACCGTAATCATTGTGCTGTAAATATTGCCATTAATATTTCTCCATCTCTTGAAGGCAGTGTTACACTGAATAAACAAGATAGTTAATGCAGGGCGCAACTTAAATAAGCATCGCATAGTTGTTCAAATAGTAAATCTAGGTGTACTGTTTATAGGGATGGCAATGGGACAAGGCAAAGTTTTCTCTATTTCCTTTATTTATTCTTTTTAATATTTCTTTAAAAATTTTAAATAAGATTTATATTGCCGGTTCAGGAGGGGACAATGTTTCCTATCTCGCCCAGATTCTCGGCGAGACGGAGCGTTGGTATTTTGCCATCTTTACTCGTTAATCAAAAAAAACAACGATATACGATTAATTGAAGACATGAGATCTTGACTCGATTAATTTGTCTTACAATTGTAAGCTCGAGGAACTAATGATCGGAAATCAATCTATCGCCGATAAATTAATCACGAAGATCTACTCATTTTAGAACTCGAATTTGTAATTTGATTATTTCTAATATGGTTTCTTGTTCTGTAGATTTGAGATGGTGTAACTAAGTCCATTCATTCTTTAATGAAACCTCCTCTTGCAGAGAAGTATGTTGTTTCTACAATAGCACTGCAGGAGCTGTATTCTTTACTTTCTATTAAATAACATCCCAACCAACCCCAAATGCGTTGAGTTTAGAAACAGTAATAGAATTACTTAAAATTATTAACTTTTTAACTTTTAAGCTTAACCAAACGTACATGATATCAAACTCAAAACTTTTATGCATTGGTAACAGTTGTGGGACTTTTCTATGACACGTTTGATACGTCATATTAGACAAGAATAAATATGTTAACAGACTAAATGAAAGGAAGTCCTATACACATGGGCCAAGAAAAAGGAAAATAAGACAAACGTATCAATATTCATGTACACTATCTATGTATATGATAAATCAAGAAATTGAAACAGAGCCCTTTACTTTGGATGTTGCGATTCCACTCATTTACATCTTTCTTTATTTAGGAATATAGGCAATTGAAAAGGAAAACAATTTGTAAATGGGTTCAAAACCTCTCATATTAAGACATAGTTTAAAAAAAAAAAAACTAAGTTGTTACTTTTTTGGCTATATTAAGATTTGATGTTTTATCTTAAAATCAACATAGTGAAGATGAATAGTTGAGTCCTTATATATTGATTTATATTTAGATATTTAACCGATGTGAAATTTATTATTTAACATGCACCAAAGATGGTAGCTTATTTGAGTATATCAATTTTGAAATTCGTGTGGTCATTTTTTAATTTTAGCCTCTGTTTGACACCCATTTTGTTTGAAATTTTTTTTTAGAATAATAATTGATGAAAGATTGTGTAGTTAAAAAGTAATGTGAATTTTTTGGTTTATGTGTAATATTATTTTATTAATAGAATGTGTGGTTGAAATGAAGAAAGAGAAAAAAATGAGTATCAAAATTAGATCGAATTTCTCTTTGAAATTTAATGAGCTCGGATACTATATTAAGACTTAAAAGTCTATCTTAAAATGTTAATATTATTAAAAAGAACATTTAAATCTTTACATATTAATCTATATTTTGGTATTTAATCGATGTAAAATTTATTATTTGATTGTTTTGAATTTTTAAATAAAGTGGTTAGACGAACAATAGAGTTTAGAGTTTAAATAACGTCGTTACTCATTTATGAAAATCAAGTGTTTGTTGGAAAAATAAATGTAAACGCGTGTTCATCTTGGAAGTATTGAATACATAGAGCTTGTTTGATAGGCATTATTTTTTAAGAATGTATTTTAGAATATTAAATTGATAGAGAATATGTGGTTAAAAAATACGATTTTTTTTTGAATTTGCGTGTAATATTTATTTATTGAGAAAATGTGTAGTCGAAAAAAAGAGAAAAATAAATTTAAAAATAATGTGCACCAAAGCATAATTTTATCATATATTACATTAAGAATGAAAAAAGAATTTGTAACCTTAGTGAAGGTGCCGTGGACGAAATGTGTCACTCGTTGATTCGTAGTTGTTTGAGCGATCGTTCTCATCTCATGATCCGTCGTAACGGCATTCCCATGTGCCTGTCGCCGTTAACGGCGTCAGGACCACATGTTCTGTTAACTGCGTTATCTAATCTCCACCGTCCGATCAACTCCACTTTTTCCAATTTCCCATTTTACCCCCAACAAGCTTTCAACTGATTTTTACTACTAGTGAGTGTGTGTAGAGTGAGAAAGACTCAGTGCCCTTTCAGCTTTACAGAACACTTTTGATCTATACATATATATATACACACACTATACATACACATGCATAACATGCTTGTGCCTTTGAAGAATATGTATACAGCTATATGAATGTACAAGTAGAGAGAGAGAGAAATGGAGGAGTACCTTAGAAAATGTGAAAGAGTGACAGTACGAAGAAGAGCTATGGAGGAGGTTATGCAGCAGTTGATTTCAAGTAAGAAAAGGAAGTTGTACTCTGAGCTTGAAAATCAGTACTTTGGCGACGTGAATTTTCTGGAGAATTCAGCATCGCAAGAGGAGTCTGGGATCTCCGTCTGCAGCAAGCATGTCGACGTTGTAAAAGAACGAGTAAGATCATAGATCTGAATTTAAAATTTTAATTTCAAACTCATTTTCAGATGTGATTTCGTATCTATGAAATACAAGTTTTTTCGTATTTTCGCTTGTCAAGCTTCATCAGTTTCTGGTATTAACTCGTTTTTATTTGTTTATTTATATTTCAGAATATTGATTTGCACTCCGAGGAATGTGAAAATGAATTTTCCAAGTCCATTTTCAGGTAAATAAATTAAATTCCGCTGCAAATATTATTGATTTGAATTAGGAACTAACTTCTTCTTATTATTATTACTTTCACAGTAGAGAAACGACTCCAACAAGCGAGCTTTATGGAGATTTCGATGAAGTGTTAATGTATTCATCATCAATGCTAAGAAAAAAGTTACCGATGCCTGTTACCGTTCATCGGAGGAAACCGACGGTGGGAAAAATGCCATCGGAGGCGGAATTGGAGGAGTTCTTTTCAGCTGCAGAAAAGTACGAGCAAAAACAATTCGCTGAAAAGTGAGTTCACTGAGCTCGTGATAAGAAATCATCACACCAACACGTTCAGTTTTGAGTTCAATGATTAATTAGTCCCAATCGCAACTGAAAAGGAAAATGACTAACGATTTGTTGTGATTTCCAGGTACAACTATGATATAGCTTTGGATGTTCCTTTGGAGGGAAGGTACAATTGGGAAGTTTGCAATTTACAGCCATGAATGAAAATCAATACAAGATGAAGATCACAAGGCATCCTTTAATTTGATTCCCCAGTTTGATTTTCTACTGATTTTAGGTGTGTACAGCAATTTCCATAATTACGTAAAGGAAGTAGAGATCCTAAATTTTCTTCTTCGCAATATTTCTGAACTTCACTCTATTTCCAAAGTGGATTCCATTTGCAGAATTTTGCTGCTTCTGAAATTGAAAAGGGCTGTTTGTTTCTGTAAATTTTGTAACCACTTTTTTGTATTGTTCCATTTGGAAGGTAAGAAACTTCTTGTTCTTGCTTGCATGGAGAGTATATGGGCATGAACACACACACACACACCCACGTGCTTGTGAGTGTGTGTGATTTGCATTTATGTATCATGGGAGATTGGGATCATGTGAATTGATTTGAAAATATTGCTGAAATTTTTGTCTTTTGTATTAGAAATTTGAGTAAATGATAAAAGGAAAAGAGTACATTAACCGGCCAAAAAATTTATAATCCATGAGAATTGTAGACTTGTTTTATTTACATTTGTCTTTGAATAACTTTCGAAATTTTGTTCGATTTTATTCGATTGTGTTTTTATAAAGTTATATAAATAGATAGAAATAATAAATAAATACTACTTATGAGTCAACTGAAACGTGTGATTAAAAACAAAATTTCACCATTTATAAATTTTACCAAATAGAAAGTATACTATCAATTTCATTAACACTTGACACCCCTCGTTGTATTATCGTTAAAGGCTACATAGTCGGCCTATAAGTTAATTGGTTGTTTGCTTTATGTTAGAACTTCGGCTTTACGTCTCTCCTTCCAAAGCTTGATTTAGTCGACGTTCAATCCCCATTTTCTCAAACTAATTTTTAATCACATTCACAATTTTTTAACCACATATTTTATCAACGTTTATCAAAATGTATTAAAACTATGATATTATCTAAATTAAATAGGGATTTTACGGTCCACAAAATCTGTTTAATAAAAATTACGAAATGGGATTTGAATAATAATATTAAAAGGTTTTATTTTTCCACTTTAGAGTGCAATTTCTGTTTCCATTTTTATGGAAACATTAGCGAGCTGCAAATTTGTAGCCAATGGTTCTAATGATTGTCAAAACGACAGCAGGTTATGGTTCAGACACTACCCGACATCGTCATGCATTTTACACGTGAATGATGTAAATGGTAGAAACTAGTAAGGTATGTACTACTTGTATATAACAAATAATTATCCAACGTTAAATTATTGGGTAAGTAGCTAACTTTGATTTAATTATCCATTGGATCTTGAAAATCATTTTAGTGAGATTAAGTTATTTGATTCGTTAGAAATTATTTTCAAGCAAACGAGATATCAATTAGTCTTGAATGAGCCTATTTACCACGAAAATTTATGAGGGTATTTTAAATCGGACCAGGTTAGACCTGAAAAAAAGAAGATATTGTAAAATATCATGTAATAATTAACTTGTTTGATGAGTAAATCAATGAAAGAAGAAAAAGGAAACCGAAACATCATCTAATTTTGTATTTAAATTAATATGGAGGTATTATATAACATACATATTGGTATTGGATTGTTAGTGTGCTATAGTCGAGTCTCGCATTGGTTCAAAATTTAGCTGAAGTGTCATAGTTCGTGAGTTGTGTTGACATGATATCGATGGTTGCTTGTGTACACGGTGTATGACGGATGAGGGAAAAAAACGTTGGCATTGAACTTTATCGTGTGCATGCCTCATATGTCCTTTGATAACGTAAAAGTGTTTGCAATCGTGAGGATTAGACAAAAGAAGAAGATTTTAAGATGAATTTTGCGAAGAATAAGATTATTATGGGAGATAGGAGTGGTGCATGCACGTGCCGTGATGGAGTGGATGTCAACTGAGTTCCATGTGCTTTGGATCTGATGCATTATTTTTTCATTAATATCAAGAAAAAGAATGTCGCTAATTAAAATTGAGGTCTTGAGACTTTAACCCAGTTTCTATACGAACTTTTTCTCACTTTACGAAACTGATTATGATCCATTTTAATATTATTTTTTGAGTCAGTCTGCTAGCTGGAATTGTTTTCTTTTATAATATACAGTAAATGGGGGCTAATTAAAATGTTCTAAGATGGTGCGGTTGACAAATTATTATTTTTCTTCTAGTGGGTAACATCATGAAATGGATTCTTCTTTGGACTTATTAAAAGGGAAAAATTCATATTTAAAAATTTAACTATGATCCATTTTAAAATTAAGAAATAAAGTTTATCTTTTCTTTTATTTAAATATCTTCTATTATTTTCAACCCCCATTTCCATAGGAATGAACAATTCCATACCGAGAATATATATATTTTCCATTTTTTTTTACAGTACATGAGAAAATAATTTTATATTTGCTGCTAAGTCCATTGTCAATAATTATTGTGAAAATTACAAGCCACCAAATTTTTTAAGTTCCAATTTCAAAAA
>CADEPD010145610.1:0-11297 GCA_902829195.1 Fraxinus dipetala | reverse complement strand
ATTTTTTTTTAAAAAAATCAAATAAATCTCTTTCAGAGCTAATTCAACTCAAATAAATTTATGATTTGTACCCAAAAAAACAATTCTAACGAAATATAATGCCCTTACTCTATTCCTTCCTTGGTTGAGAATAGCGGGCCCTACTACCAAATTATCCAATCAAATATTATAGAATGAAATTCTAACTTGTACATACAACAAAGAGAGCACTCGAACCCCATCCCCATGGGTTCCATCGCTTCTTGTTAAGGACATTCTTCACTGAGATAGTTCATATAGTAAAATCAAAAGATCACAAGCAATGAGGACCCAGTACACACACACACACACACACCCCCCTCATTCACTTGTTATTGTTACACCTGCGATGTACCTCATAGTCGGGTTTTACCTTCCTCACTGAGATGGCGAGTTTTCTTCAAGCTATGAGGCATGAATACACAAACTCTTATGTAGATGATGATTATGATGGTAACATGACCGGCCTTTCCTTGGACACCATATGGATGAGGCCAGAAAGTCTTAACGAAAAGATTTGTTAATTGTTGGAACATATTTTGTGAGGCTTCAGTTCAAAAGAATAAGACGATCTCAGTAGAACAAGTCAAAAGACATAGGTACACTAAAACCGATAGTCAATGTAGCTGCTAAGTACACGCTTTAGCTAATCAAATTGAGTATACAGATTAAATTTATAGAGAACAAAGTGCCCTACTTTATGCACGGCCTTGCATCTAAATCTAATAGCAACTAATACACAATCAAAATTTTCAATCAAAGAATACAACGGCATGTTTGATACACGGGACAAGACAATGATCCCATCTAATCCAACATATCAGCATTCTCTAAATGCTTTAAGCACTGAAGTACTGTTGACATCGTTTGGACTAAAAGAAGAACAGAATCTTTTGTCCCAAATATAATCTACACATCGAAATTCATTCTGGAAAAAATTACATGACACTCATATCTACAATATCAGAAAACAAGCATTCTGATTGCAGTAATATTTTCAGGCATGAAACAGACAATCCACAAAATGTTACACATTAATTGTTAGAATGGATAGAAAATAAACTTAACTTATACTAGCTTCCATATTATATGGTACTCGCATTCCAAACTTCAAACACTCAGAAAACTAACACCATAAACGGCTACTACTATTATACTAATGAAATGCAAAATCTATAAAGGCGACATCCATTGGACAGTTTTAAGCCGAGCAAGGTTAGGCAAAGGAACTTCCAATTTTATTTGTAATTCTGTTTACCAGATTTTAATGGAGAATCTCTTCTACTCTTCGATTGGTTGCTATTGAGTTGATGCATTCCGTCTGGTTTCTTCTTGCGCCTTCCAGCTTGAGAAAACCGAGAGTGGTAAGACAGAATAGCAAGATCATTTAGGTCTTGGAGTGGTGTTAGAACCTTTACAACTTCATCCATAGAAGGACGGGATTTAGGATCCCGGGTTAGGCAGTTATAAGCTAGCTGAGAAATCTTCTGCACCCCTTTGATCGAGTAATTTAATTCCAGTCGTGGATCGACTAGTTGAAACACCTTTCGCTTGTCTGATAAATATGGACGAGCCCACATGACAAGATTTTGTTCTCCACTCGGGCGTTTTTTGTCCATCGATCTCCTACCGGTTAAAATTTCCAATAGCACAACACCAAAGCTATAAACGTCACTTTTTGAGGTCAAGTGTCCTGAGAAAAACACAAGTTAAAACCAATTAGTGATTTTCTGCCAGATGTTAAATCTTGTGTAGTAATTATAAAAACTATTTAAACAAGTTAGCCTGCTATTTAGGACTTATTCTCTACCTAAAGAGTTCATGATTTAAAATTATGAGAAATGTTTCCATGAAGGCCACACAGCGATTTAACAGATATTAGGCGGTTTTAGTCATTGAGAACTGATTATGCAACTATAAAGAAATGTTGGTGAGCAACTTGCTTATTTTAGATGTTGAGGACCAACTTGCTAATAGGGCAATATGTTGGGGACCAGTGGTGCAATTTCCCTAAATATTATGTCACCGCGAATATAATTTTCATGTTTAAAAATTTTTGAAATCACCTCAAAGATAATGACATTAATAATGCTTATTATACCTCAAAGAAACTGAACATTGCCTTACATTTCTAGGATTGATTAGAGCAATGGTTATATACCTGTCATTACGTATTCTGGAGCAGCATAGCCATACGTCCCGACAACTCTGGTCGAAACATGTGTTTTATCACCTTGAGGACCAGCTTTTGCCAAACCGAAATCTGAAAGCTTTGCATTGTATTCCTGGAAATCATATGGATTATGTTAAGCAGTTACAACACATTAAACAGTATCATTTGACATTTCCTTCAATCACATACCGTATCAAGCAAAATGTTTGACGTCTTGAAATCTCTGTAAATGACAGGTTCGGTTCCTCCATGGAGAAAGGCTAATCCTTTAGCCGCTCCAAGTGCAATTTTTATCCTGTTGGACCAGGGAAGAGGTATGGTCCCTTCAATATTTTTAACAACATCAGTACTTGTTCATTTAAACTAATCGTAACAGTAAACTAAGCATATCAAGACTACAGGATGTTTTATTTCTAACCCAGGAAATTAATACTAGTGGAGAAATGTTGTACAATGTATATATAATCATCACTTGATCATGATTGGATATTCTTACTAGTACATGTTCAATCATTAATGCAATGTAGTTCACTGCTTCAAAATTTAGGCTTCAGCAAGTCAATAAGTAAAGATTGACCAAGTAACACAAGTCATCCAATTAAACAATGAATTCAGTACATAGTACTTTACATTTGTGATTTTGTTGTTATCCAATGGTTGTTTCAGACGAGGGAAAATTGTCACTAGGTGTACAATGTCCAAATAAAAAGAAAAAAATGCCGCATCTTAAGTCATTCAGTTAAATTCTTTGCAGTATAATTTGTGTATGGGATATATTCTCTGAGATGAGTAAAAGAAAGTATAAGTCCCTGCTAGAAAGTTATTTTCAAAGCAATAGTATATATGTTTTCACTCACTTCTGAAAAGATGATTTTCAAGGCTTCCACGGGTCATAAATTCGTAAACCAGTAGCCTTTGGTCATCTTCAATGCAATATCCAATTAGCTTAACCAGATTAGGGTGATGAAGTTGTCCAAGAAAGTCCACTTCAGCCTGCATTGAGGAAATATATTAGTTGTAGGATATGCCATTTATGACCTCCAACCTTCAGTTCGACATTCTTTTACTAACCACGAACACATAATCTACTAACCACCCATTCTCTATGTCCTTGAACACCATCTGGCTTCAAACTCTTGACTGCAACTGTAGTCCCCGACCCAGGTTTCGCAGGTGCTGTACCATTCTCCTCAATCCATCCTTTGAAGACGAATCCAAATCCGCCCTCGCCGAGAATGCTATCCGGTCTAAAATTTCCGGTTGCTGACTTCAGCTCCTGGAAAGTAAATTGCAGCAGTTGGCGGGGTGCTTCTTTTTCAGCTGGTAGTGGATTGGATTTGGGATCATCAGATGAGCTTCGTGCTTCATCTGGAGCACACATTCCCCGGTTGCTGGCATTGAGGTACCGTGTCTCTGTAACTGTATTAACAGAACCAAATGTTATGGATTAAGCCTAATCTCAAACCCACAAGCAACAATGATTGCACACACAGAAACATCGAAATTTATAGTAGTTTACTCTAAATGTGAGAGCTACTTCAACTCACTGCCTCAATCACTAGAATTTTACAGGAGATCTTACACCAGAGTCTTTTACCTCTCAAACCACACAAAATGCAGTCCCCTCAACTTAATTTATATAGTGTAGGAATCTAGAGCAACCTAATACAAAGACATCAACCCCCATATATCCATATAATAAAAAAAAATTGCACCGAACTATAATCCGCAGTTGAGAGCATAAATGAGCAGTATAATAGGGGGGAAGTCAAGATATCATTTAAGTCAAGATATCATTTAAGATGCTTATTCAAATCAAACATGTTTAAGCATATTGTGTGGGAAAGAAGAAAAAAGTAAGCTAACCACAGGACTCAGTGCAAAACTGCAACCAATTGCTCTGATCAATTCAAGATTTTGAAAAATAGAAAACTTGACAGAAACTGTACGGTAGGTACTCAAATTTAAGGTAATTTCTGATTAAAAACTTCACAATTCTGGCTATGCATATGTCACACAATTAGGTTTTAAAATTCATAGATAAAAAACTGAATTAATCAATAAAAGGTGAAAGATCATAGCAATATATGTACCTGCATCATAAACAAGACTACTTTTAGGGATTGAGTTTGCAGAATTTCTTGAATCAGAGGATTTACGGGTGCCACTAACACTGCGTCTTAAAATAGCCCAACACCCACACTTCTTCTCCATCGCCATTCGCCTCTCTCAATGGATTTGCCTTTCATTGGCTGTCACTGTAATTGATTTCCATTAGAGAGAGTATTAGAACACAAAGATTTATCATATTTTTTTAGAGAGAAAAACAGAGAGATATAGAGAGAGAAGGGAATTGGGTGTTGCAAAAAGATTGTAAGCATCATCATCATCATTATCACCATCATGGCATTGGATACAAAAAGAACTTTTTTCCCACTACTTTTTTTCTGTGGGGAATGCCATTCTCTCTCTATTTCTTGAAACAGCTTAAATTCTGGTACGAGAAAATTACTAAAAGGGGCATTGATAGGATACTTCTCATATGGACATCTAGCAAAAATATGTGCATTTGGAATTTGCTTATTTTTACCCACAAAGTGCTTATTTGAAAAAACTTAAAAAGTTGTTAAAAAAAGTTGAGATCAAAGTCGATAATTAATTTTTACCACATATTTTATGAAATTCATCACTTTTTATTAATTTTCCAATCACACATTCCTTCGATTTTTATTAAAATCTACTAAATTTTTTATCAAAATCTCGTTGCGCCTCTCAAAAATCCCTGACACGAGTATGGGACGGGAAGGGTCTAGCTATTGTTGGTTAAGCTTATAAGTACTTAAGATATTTTTACCACAGACTAACTTAAATTAAGGTGGGCATCCTTATATCGAATTTTAATGAACTTAATAGTTCATATAGAACCAATTCAGTTTAGTTTTACTTAAAATTTAATTGATTTCAAACTGAGAACCAAAAGGTTGTGGTCTGGTTCTTAGATTTACTTACACAATTCAAAGTGATAATTCATTTTATCATTTGAAAGTGAAATAAGAATATTTACATAATAGCTTACATTGTACATTTTTTTTGTGAAGATAAAAAAGAAGCATACCAAATTAGAAATAGTCTTTTTTTTTATATCCAGATGTCCATCTTTGACGCTAATCATGGGGTCTGCGAGCAGACCAAGTAAATCGCGGGATGTACCCCAAACTGACCAGTGTCCAATCTTTGTTTGTTGATCAAGAGTGATTTAAGAAAATTACTTATAAATAAGTATAAATTACTTATAAGCTAAAGTAAACATGATATCACATCTCTCACTTCCTATGTAACTGTGAGAAAAGTTTGCCATTTCTCACTTTTTGCAAAAGAGAAAATCGCTATAGTAAGATTTGTTTGATAAATTGGTACTAATTAGATGTCTAGTTCAATCAAAAATATGCTTCCTACAAAACATTGCTTTAATACTTTAAATTAGAGAGAATTAAACAAGATAACGAACAAATATCTATTGTGAATAACATAAAAATCTAATCAATGGATATAAGGAAATAAATGAATATTCTACTAATTCAAAAATTTCTATTGTCATAATGAGTAGTCACTAAATATGGATAAACGTAATACGAGGCCTCGAAGTATAAACAATCAAATTTCACATCAAATATGCTTTTAAACATATTCATAGTTTAATTTTATCTCTTTACAACATTTTAAGTAAAGCAATGCTAACTAGAAACGATAATATTTAACACCGATTTAGATGTCAACACACGATAAATTCAATTAAATAAATGGATATACGAAATGTATAGCTGATCTTATCATGAATTAACACCTAAATTGATATTAAATACAATTGATTCATGCTCGATAGCATTACTATTTTTAAGTATCAGAGTGTTTCGGAGAGAATTCATCGCCTAGGCAAGCAATATTTGATGTTCACGACCAACTAAATACAACTAAGAAAGAGTTAAAATCGTTCTTTATTTTAGTTGTGTTCTTTTATCGTAACTAATAAGTTGGGAGAGAATAACCAAAAAAAAGTAAATTATTTAAGCTTCTGGAAGATTAGCAAGCATGCAATTGGGTAATTTAGAGATTTGTTAAGCTCATTGATTGATGTTGGAAAGAAGTAAAGGGAAAAAGAATAACTTTTGGTCATGTCTCTCCAGCATAATAATTAATTATCATCAATTTCTCTATTATTAGAATTGAATTGATGTTGTCTTCAATTATTAGAAATTCAAAATCCCCGCCTTCTTTATATGATAATTGTAAAGAAACTTGTTATAAAATTGGAACTGGAAATTCGCCGTAATAGTGTGATATTTTTGCCAGTAAAAAGGATTTATAGAGTATATAACAAATTATTAAAGATTCATAAACAAACGCGAGCCTCCAAAATTATTATGATAAAAAAGTATTTATATGTTCTATAAATATTTAAGTAAATTGTCTTGTTGGTGTACATATACGATAAAACAAATACAATTAAATAAAGGAAAAAAATGTTAAATAACCAAAGAGAATATTATGTTGAATTTATGTGAAGAAATTATGCAAAAACTATTTTTCAGTTATATTTAATCTAAATTCACTTTTAAAATATTAAAATTATATGGAATCTGATATTTAATAGTTTAAAATATTATTTATTTACAAAAAATTTAAGAATATCTAGTTTTAAATTGTATTTACATAAACTAATATTTCAAATTAAGGGCATAGCTGTAATTGAGTAAGAAAATCTAAGATCTTAAAAGGTAATTATATACATACCAAAGTTTTTGTTTGCTACCTTCTATTTTAATTGCAATGAAAGTCCTCAATTTTTATTCATTATATTGGTTATGTCTCTTAACTTTTTTATCTCATTCTTATCCTCGACTAATAACTAGTCCATCTTGTCATTGATGACATCTTCCATCCAAAAAATCCACTAAGAGGGCATAAAAGAACTTATTTGTCGATCATATTTAAAAAAAGCAAAAAACGACAAATATAAAAGTCTCTGTCTTTCATTTCAAAGCATGTTAATAAAATATTTGGACAGGAATCGTTATCAAAACAAGTTATACTAATAAATATTAAAGATAAGAAGTGTAGCGAGAAAAGTTGGGGACATAACTTTCATTGCAACCAATACGTATCAGATAAAAACTGTTGTGGGAATATAATTACCCATTGTGAAAAGGACTAATAAATTACAAAAAGTTATTAATTAATCTAAAATGATACTTGAATATTAAAGCATTAAACTCTTTTAATATTTAAAACTAGTTTTCAATATTTGATTATTTTTGAATATTAGTATTATGATATGAATACTAATTGGGAAATTTTCACCCAGTCCCTAAACATTACCAATTGTCTCACTTGGATCGCCATTCATTTTTTTGTTGTTTTTAGGTCCCCTAACGTATCCTTTTTGGTGCATGTATGAACAAGTAGACAAAAAATTCTTCGATTTTTCATCAAATACTCGCTTGAAAGACATGTGACCAATTCTTTCAGAGGTATTTCTATGTATTCATAACTTAAGTTCTTCATTCTTTCAATTTCTATATTATTAGAATTGAATTGATGTTGTGTTCGATTATTATAAATTATTGTATGAATTGAAGTATTTTAGATTGACTAATACTTGAATATTAAATTATTTAAATCTTTAACATTTAAAATTAGTTTTCAATATTTTAATATTTTTGAATATTAGAATTATGATATGAATACTAATTGGTAAATTTACACCCACAGTCCCTAAACATCACCAATTGTCTTACTTGGATCGCCATCACTTTTTGGTTGTATTTAGGTCCCCCAAAGTATCTTTTTTGGTGCATGTAAGGACAAATAGACCAAAAAAAAAATTTGTTCAATTTTTCATCAAATAGTCACTTGAAAGACTCCTGATCATTTCTTTTAGAGGTATTTCTATCTATTCATCACTTAAGTTCTTCATTCTTTCAATCGACTATTTGACGAAAAATTGAACGATATCCGTTCATTTGTCCTCAACGTGTGCTCATGCACCAATTTCCTTGTCCTACTACCCATATTTGTATGGTCAAAAGACTCAAAAAAGCAAGTGGAAATATGTCTGTGGAATAATATTTATATCATTGCTATCCCATCAAGTCTCTCTCCCTCCATCTCTCAATGGGCCTGTAAAAATATTCCCTCATGGCTAGAAAAAAGGCTTCCTTTTAAGGGATCTAAATGGACAAAAAGAGGGTGGGGTGGGGTGGGGTTGGGGGAGGGATCATTTCATCAACAGCCATTAAAAAAAAATTGTATTCTATAGGAGTAACCTGTGAAGAAAAAGCAATGAAAGATTCTATATATGTTCTTTTTTTTTTTTTTGTAACACAGTGTTTTGCAACTTGAAATAATGCCATGTTTGTTGGTAAGGAATGATACCAATTCCCACCCACTGAGTTGTGGGGGTCCTGCTCCTGCCAGAGGTCCTATTACACACGCACAGAGAGGCAGAAAAAGTGAAGTGAAAACACCTACTAGTGTGTAAATTGTATTCCACTTATATATATCCTATTTTTGTAGGAATAAAGTTACCAACCCTTATTATTAGTGGGTAATATTCCACGAACTTGGTTGGCCATGGGCGATCCTCTTATCATACTACAGCCTAGGGATGGTAATGGCCCCATGCCGGATGGCACTTGCCAACTCGGAGAGCCAGTTCATGAGGGTGACTCAACTTGTTCCACTACAAGTTTGCGGACTGATCCGACAAGTAAAGTTATTGGCATCACCAGCTGGCCCACGAACTAGCTTATTTTTCATATTCTCATATTTGGAGTGTGTTTTTCTCCCATTATAGGGAGAAAAATAGAGTAATGAATATTATTTTTTGGAGAATGTATGGTTGAAAAGTGTTAGAAAAATACGTGTCGTGGGTCGCCTATGTGGGATGACCCGACCCACAAATTATTAAAAGGGTTGGAGGGAGTTGCTTGAATTTGAAGTTCAAAAATATAATTCCATATAACCACCCTTAACTCACATACAACCTACAATGATTATGCATTGGAAAAATAGAGAAAAATATGATATGAAAAATGAAGGGAAAATTCGTATGAGAACTTACACTAAAATTGGAAAGTCCTTAGAATCATACTTTGAACATGAAATCTTACAAAAATTGACACTTAAATTGTGGATAATAATCATCTTCCATTGTGATCGAGATTGGGATCATTGAAGAACAAGAAATGTAGATTTTGGAGTTTTGGAATACAAGGTGATTCAACCATCAAAAGATCTTGGATTTCATCATTTCAAGTAAGTTTCTTGACCCGAAATTCATATTAAAGAATGCTGCTAATTCTTACAAAAAGTAAAATAATTTTATTGGTTTGTGTGTAGAATATGGATGAATGTGTAGTGGATAATATTACTGTAACAAATAATTTTTTTGAATAATGGTAGACAAACAGGGGCTTAATTATATAAAATTTTCTTATTTTTTATTCCACGTTGATTTTTTTCTGCATTTTTCTTTAAATTGCGTCTAAAAGGAAAATCGGAAAGTTTGCAAATTGGCCAATTCGTCACAAACAGGACCTTCGGGTCGGGTCGGGTCAAGCCTGCCCCCATTGTTCAACAAGCCTAGCCTATGCAACATGAGCTGGATCTGTTTGGCCCATTGCCACCCCCTACTTAAGCCTATTGACATGGACCAATTGCATAGTCAATTTTTTTGTTTTTTTTCTTTACTGATGTTGGTATGGTCTCTGGTGATTCAGGTGTATGATTAAAAATACAATGCAGTTAATGCATATTTATGATCAAGTCATGATATTGTGTGATACAAACTGTTCCAAATTCAATGAAAGGTTGTAAATAGTACATTAGGCACATCGACTTTACTACGAACTGTATATGTGTAGAGTTCATATATGATTGGTTGTATCACATTAGACTATCATATATGTATATTACAGGGTTTCAATGCTCGAGATATGAAAGTGTGCTTTCACCAATATATTTAATGATCATGTGCTCACATTGGTGTTACATTTTAATAATATGTTTGCAACACATTAATCTCAGGATCTGTTGGAGTATCCGGATGACTACCCCGTTTTTTGTTGGGTGAAGCTACAACATGCTATCTACATCTATTTATTATAATTTGTCAATATTATTTTCTTATATTTAAGCAAGTATATAAGACTTCTGATATTATATGTATTTATAAATTATGCAAATAAATAGTTTATGCACATAGATTTTGATAGCCCAAAAAGTAACTAACCAAAGGGGAGGGGTGAATTGGTTTTCAAAACTTTGATTCAAATTCAAGCAAGTTGGGAATGAATAAGTCTATCAAACAAAATGCACAAATATGAAAGTGATAAGTACAATGGAAGAGAAAGTGTAAACAATATAATTGTGAAGGTTCGATCCAACCAATGATCTACATCCTCCGTTACCAATCTTTCCATCACGAGCAAGACATTTTCATTATATTGATTGACTTATGGTGCAATCCAAACCCTTAAATGTTTTCATGACTTACAAACAAGGAGTATCGATTCTTTTACAATTTTGAACTATACATGACTTAAATACAACCCAAATTATTGAGCTTTCGATGGACTTCAATATGACCCACAAATATGAAGAATGTTTTTACGATTTGAGTCTCTCGCTTAATAAATGATACAAATGAATTTAGTTCTAAGATAGACTAACACTTTAATGAACTGCAATAAATGAAACTCAAGTGTTCGATGAGAAAACTTCAATAAAAAAGATGATTTTCAAAAATTAATTCCATAAATCAAACGTTTTCAAAGTATATGTTTGATGAATTAAATAAGACGTAAGCTCAAATATTTCTCACCTTAATGCTCTTGAAAAATGATATAAAGAATGAAAAGAGAGGATATTTATAGAGTTCAAAAAGTAAAATTTTCATACAGATCAAAAGAGTGTCTGTTGACCGCCTCATGTCTGGAAGACCACTACTCCCAGCCAATCGACCGCCATCGAGAGTCAACTACCTAGACAGATTTTGTCAATTTTCACGTTTTGACCATGTTTGATATGATAGTCCAAGAATAACTAA
>CADEPD010145558.1:0-10984 GCA_902829195.1 Fraxinus dipetala | reverse complement strand
AATTTTAAATTCTTTAAAAAAAATGTAAATTTGTCACGAATTTAAAAAAATAAAAATCAAGCCGGCTCGGCTCGCTAAGGCCCTAGCCGAAAGCTCGGGTCGAGCTTAAATTTTTTGGCTTACCTTTTGCTTCACTCGACTCGGGCCAAAAAAAGCTCGAACCATTTTTACTCGAGCTGAGTCCGAGCAAAAAGTTTCGGCTCGTTGACCATTTGTACAGATATGGTAAAGATGTCCTATATGATCATCGACCATAGAACCCTTAGGTTTTCACGTAAATTTGTATGTCCTTATTATTATTATTTTATAATGCCTATTATAGTTGTTGCATGATAAATTGGTATCAGAGCGATATTTGATATTTAACGATGATAACTATGAACTATGATATTCCACTTTTGGATTGCAACACCTGATTTTTGCTAGGGCAGGTCAAGATACGGATTGTGCTCGCTCAAATAGACTTGGATGATGCGTTATTAGGGCTTGATAAGATGCTTTCATCTGGGGCACATGATTTGGATTTAAATCCACGAGATATAAATGGGGATGCAAGTGTGATTTTAGAGATACTAATTTATACCCAATTTTACACCACATTGGAGATGTTCTAACATAACAAAATTAAAAAAATAAAAAACACTACCAAAATCTGCAGATTCAAAGTGGAATTTCATTTCTTCCATATTATTGTGAAGAAATTTAGCACCACTCCTCAAAAAAAAAAAAAAAATCTACATCTTTATATCGGATGTAGAATTCATTTTACAAAATTTGGTGTTTGTGTTGTTTTCAATTTCAATATCAGGGTTAGAAATTCGTTTTTCCTAGGTAACATACTCATTTTTGTTTCTTATTCAAGATATTCATTAAATACTTCTAAATTTGGGATTTTTGACGATCTTGTTTGCTTTTGCATGCTTATTCATCAATTAGTCATAGATTTAAGTAATTTTTGGTTTGGACTTTTCATTAATTCAATAGGCAATTGCTTTTTTCTAACTTCAAAGAACTTTTAGCAGGTTAGAAAATGATTTTTTTAAGTGTTATCTATTTCTTTTTATTTTTGTTCTTGACTTTGGTTCCTTATTATTAAATGACATATCGTATCACTTTTTAGTTAAAATGTCATATATCACGTCACACACTTCGTGTAATTTGAGTTATTCTACTAGAACATTTTTGTTAAGGTTTATAAGAACTTCTTAAACTAATATTTAGCTACTAGTTTTAATTTTTTTTATTTTAGATGTGAATTAGGTATCTATATTAGAAAGTGACACGATCTATCACTTTTTAAACAAAATGTCGGACTTGTGTTATTTGGTATTTTAACACAGTACATTTTGCATTTTTCTATTGTCAAGTTTGATCAACTCGACTTTTTTCTTGAACTTACACTAACACAATCAGCTCACTCGTGGAAAAAAGTAACCGTAATTTTTACTTTGTAATTACATTGGACATGATTTTCCAAAACGATGATAATTTTCTAGGTAATTATCTAATTATAATTCTCACTGTGCTAATGGCCCAATGAGCTGACATGCCACGTACTGAAGTCGTGTTACCGCATATTCCATAGAACCAAGTATCTATGATGCTTATTACGTAACAGCTAAAGAACTAATATAAAAAATTAGTTGTTATCAGCTGTTAGAATGTATCAACTTTACAAATTCTTTTAATATTTCGAGAATATAATCTTTTAGTTTGCGTTTCGATTTTCAATTTTGAGTTCATCTTTAGTTTCCTGTTTCGAGTGACTATTTTAAAATTGCTAAAAAAATGTTTAATTTGTCATTTTTAATTTTTAAAGTTTTATTTAGACGCTTGTTTTTCATATTTTGAGTATTTCAGAATTTTTAATGAAAATACTCAAAATGTCAAAAATACATTTCAAGTTTTATGTTATAAATTTAATCTTATTTTCGAAAACGCATTTTTAAAATATCAGAACAAATACGTTTTTAGTATTTTGCAAAATTGAAAATCGAAAATAGTAAACTAAATGCACCTTAAAATTCCTCAATGGTGATAACGATCGTCATTGGGCACCGTCGAACTACGACAGTTGCTATGACTAGAATATTTTTTTGTGTCTCTTTTTATATGCAATTAATCTTATAGATTTATAAATGATATTTTTAAGATTTTTTTTTTTCCGTTTTACCTGTACGTTTTTTTTAGAACAGAAATTAAGTGAATTATAAGCAAAAATAACGAACAAGAAGAAGAAAGAATGAATGCCAATATCGAATTCGTTGAATGGGTTTTGCACGAGAAAGAATTTTTCTAACTACTAATCTAAGAAATTTTAATAATCCTTACGTCATCATATCTAAAGTAACTGGAATAAACTTTTGTATGGACAAAAAGAAAGAATAATAAAAGAGGGGGGAAAAAACTACAAAAATATAATCGTCGCCTGAGAGATTCGAACTCTCGCGGGGAAACCCCATGTACTTAGCAGGCACACGCCTTAACCACTCGGCCAAAGCGACATGTTGCATCTCATCTTGGTATCTATATAAATGTACTAAAAAGATGTTAACGAGTTGATTAATTATTTACGACATAAGAGAAAATCAATTTTTGAATCGTTAATTTCCTTAAAAAAAAAAAGGCATTAAAACAAGTCTTAAAGTTCACTTAAGCGGCTTAACAAGTTTTAATGATACTTTAAGAATGGGGTGGAAAAATGAAAAAAAAACAACATATTGTAATTTTGATCAAGAAATGAGGTCGAACCTTTTCCTTTTTTTTTTTTTTCTTAAAATGGCGTTTCAAGAGAAATGGTGGAAATAATCTACATTAAAAGGATAATCAAATATTGAGTATTTTATATCATTTTAATTTCTCGTGTCATTTAGTGAAATCTAATGATGTTTTTTAGGTAAGCTAGAGCAACACAACATTTTACTCTCGCATGTGTACTTGGCAAATGGGGTATTGTGATCTTTAGAGATATACTTTGCTTGATCAAAAAGAGTTAACGAGCCTTTAAGTTTGTCAAGCTAAAATTGAATAATATTAATGTGAGATGCTATTTATCTAGAGTTTAGATAATTGTTGATTTTTAGATATTGAATAATGTGACAACAGCCCCACCACAATATAGAATGATGATCATCTAAAATCTAAATAAATAAATTATTATATTAATATGGCCCCATCACCATAAAACACAAATAACACTTTATTTTACCTATATGAAACCACTATACCCGCCATCGCCGCATAAGACAAGCAACACATTATGTTGCTTGCATGAAACCACTTCATACCACCCCTGTAGTCACCACCATCCAAAGCATGAGTAACTATTTACATTACTCGCTTGACACCAACTTCACACCACTATTTTGCCACCATCACCATCCAAAACATGAGCAACACATTATGTTACTCGCTTGACACCACTCCACTCCACAAAATTCCCGCCATCATCACCATAGTCAACAACAAGTCTCCTTCCTCTCCTTCAAGCTAGAGAGAACAAAAAATCAAACGAAAATAAGAAAATAGCCCTAATTTTCTAAAACTCATTTTCCTTCAAATTCACTTTCAACCTCACATTTTATCGGATTAGCAACTTTTATTAATTTTTCGATCCAATCTATATCAACTTTTATAAAAATATGCTAAAATTTAAATTTTTAGCTAAACCAAACACGTGGATAACAAAATTAACATAAAAAAAAAATCAACCAAACCCATATTGAAGGAAAACTTTCTTCTATTCTTGTAGTCATTTGACTTCTAATACCAGTCCCTATTATATTCTTCATTCTTTAACCATAAAATTCTTCATGGAAATTATGTTCATAGCCAGGTTTGGAGAGAGAGAGAGAGAGAGAGAGAGATCTACGAACCACAACTTTAATACTAAACTGAAATTTCAAATAGCCTATGTTAGATTTAATACGAGGGATGGAAGGATGTCTAGCATTGCGACAAAAGTCGTGCAGATCTTCATGAACCCCGATCTTTCATTCCCAGACCTTTGTGCACAGTGGTGCAATCAGCTTGTTCCTACTCGTAAGTAACCCAGATTGATGGTGGTGGGATCGAGGTCGGAGTGGGTGTGGTGGGGTTGAGGTCCATGGTGTTAGGTTTGAAATTGAAGAGAATTAGACATTAATTTATGTACCTTTTTTTGTTCGAAATAACATAAATATTTATTAAAAGGTTTATACAATTGAAAATATAGGAACTTTTTATAACAAATTATTTAGATACAGGGCAAAAATTAAAGATTTAGAAAAAAAAGAGTGCATTTTAACATTTTAAAGAGAAAGATGTATTCCATATAATTTTCACATTGAACATTAACCCTAACCTTGACAAACACAGGATGGGTTTAACCCACAAAAAAAGGTGCACAATTTTTACCCAACTATATGAGATGAGAGGTAGTACCAACAAACAATTCACTGGGTGAAGACTCGAAACAGACACATTAGCCTTCTTATAGGTTTTGCTATTTGTAAATCAGAATTGGTCTCTTCATAAAATAGGGGTCTACATTTAATGAAAAATCCGTGAATCCCCTACTGTGAGGAGGCTATACGTCGGGTTTCAACCTCGACGTGCCGATGTATAGATAGCAAAAAACGTCTTTCCATAATGAATTTGGCATTTTTCTATTTGCACACGGTGAGTGTCAACCCTGATTTATACCTCATACTATGGGGTTCAAATTCAGTAAAAAAAAAATGAATAATTCTAGTTGTACATAAGGGTGTACACCTCCTCACATGGGGTGAGATCCACTTGTGTAAAATATTTTTGTATTCAAGTAGAACTCACCCCCATGTGAGGGGGTTTACATCCCGATGTACATGGTGATCTACCATTAGCAAAATCGAAAAAAAAATTCGTAAGCCATATTGTAAGGGATTGTTCACGGGGATGTAGTTGACACATAGCAAACCCTTCTATAATTGCCACTGGTACCCTACGCTACAATTTCCACGGGAAAAAAAAAAATGGCCTCTCTGCATTGTTCTGCTCAGTTAGTTCCACTGCTTCATCGTCCCTGCTCAGCACTTCACAAGTCTCCACTTTCCTTAACTTTTGGGAAAAATTCCCCGGCGACCCATCTCTATTTCAGGTATTTTCTTAACAGTTTTCAATGTTTTCCTTGGAGGTTATTTTCTGTTTATCTGCAACTAACAGCCAATTAATTAAATCTCGTGCCCCTTTTTTGGGCTGTCTGAATAAGAATCGGGTTTGTGATTGTGGATGATGGGTATTGGGCAGTTGAGCTTGGGGTAAATGTTTCTTGGAATGACTTAGCACTCTTTTGGGTTGACGGGTTCTTGATTCATAATTAAGTTATTTTTTGCTGTATTCAGATCTTTCAAGGTTATTAATTTTGTTTATCTGATTACGTATGTTGATGATTTGTTTGACCTGAAGCCCTGCATTGCTTGATTCTTGTTCATCTTAGCTAGGTATTCTTGTCGTTACTAATTAATCAGAATGTGGCAGGGAATTGCTGAATTTAGAGTTTATTATACTACCTAATGTAACATAAATGATTATGATATCTTGTTTCCTGGCAGCCTGTCCTATTAAAAAGAAAACAAAAGAAAGTTGTAAACGGGCCAACAACAGGTAAAAAGGGTTTACGTTGGATTGGCCACAATTGTAGTATGTGTGGGCTGGTATTGATATTAATGAGTCATTGTTTCTTTCGAGTTGAAGAGTTTTAAGGGACAATATAGAGATAAGAGAAACCATGGTACAAAAAGGAAACATTTGGTGATTGGTGATAAAATTGGTACTGGGATGTTGTGAAAATAAATTAAACTTTTACTGTGTTCCCCATTGTATTTGTTGGGATGGTACCCTTTTCTTGTTCTATGCATCAATCCACAGGCGGGGTCTGCAGGAGCAAAGGGGGTGAGGGTGATGTGGATGGGGACTAGAGGGGGCAACGGTGACTGGAAAGAGCAACGGAGACTATGGGATTGGCGAGGAGATGGTTTTCGAATTAGCCATTATATGCTCAAAATAGTGTGTCGTGTGCGAAGCAAGTGAAAGGTCAGTCAAATTGTACCGAATTTGCAGTGGGAACCCAAATGCTACAAAATTTAAGAGTGGGGACCAAAAGCCAAAATAAATATTGAAAATTGGGATTCAAATGCCAAGAGAGATGAAATGGAGACTCATTACTCAATTGCTCATTTGAGTATAGAATGCGGATTGAAGGTGCAGAATTTGCTTATATACATGCTAGGTGTCATTCTTAAACTGAAGGACTCTAAAGAAATATCATGGAATTATTCTCAAGAAAAGGTCGTTAGAAAGAGTTTCTTGTGAGCGGAAAAAGTTGTTACTTCCTGCGGCCAAATAGCCATGACCTAGTTAAACGCACACAAAAGAGAAGGTGAGAGAGTCTGAGATGCAGAGATGAATCAAGCTAACGAAGTTTAGCATGTTTTCTGTATCCCAGGGTTTTGAATTTGAATTAAGTACCCTGAAATCAAGTTTGGATGTACGAAGGAACTGTGGATGTATCCAAAAGGGTTTTTCAGTTGAACTAAGGGACACAGGAATGAAGTTTGGATGTCAAATGAGTTCGAGATTTGTGAAACTAAGTCTAGATGTCCAGAAGGGAGTTGTGGATCTAAACTCTGTTTTAGAGATTCGGACTTTTAAGAATGTCTGAAATATAGGCATGATGTCTTAACTCCTAGATGTGAATTACATCGTGACCTTCACAGAGCTTGACGTGGTTTCCTAATCATATCAGAGCTGTATGATATTTGCTAGCTTGGAGAAACCAAATGGGGAATTATTTTATTTGGAATACGAACAAATAAAAAAAGTTTTCCTTCTTTAAAAAAGATTGCGTGTGTATTGATACACTGACACATTAATGCTGGCACACCAAAATATAATGAATATTGAGTAGTAAAATATGCTAGAATTCTTGTGCGACTAGCACACTTCCTTCTGCCATCTCTCTTCTTCCCTGCATATGTTCAGAGTTCAAAGGTGAGGAAAGTTGTGGAAGAAGAGTCTCAAGATCTCTCTCTATCTTCTCGTTTGAGTGCAAGGGCAATTTTCCTGAAGCAATAGTTTCATCAGGCAATTTTCGTATGTAACTTCTATTGTAATCTCTAGTTTAGGAATTTGTATACTGATCATTGACATGATAGTATAATTTCAAAAAGGTTTGTTTTTTGTTATTCCACTGTGTTTTGACCAATAAATCTTCAGTTATACTGAAGGACATCAATGCACCCATAAATTGTTGTGGAAAATGTTGTGTGTCATCCATTTTTATCCAATGTCAAAAGCCTTGAAAAATTGATATGTGGACACACTAATTGTTAATTGCCATGTCTCTTCTCATGGAAAATAGTTGCCACAATGAATAAGCCTTTTCAAATAGAATCACTTTAAGTATTACTGACACACTTAGTGCATGTTTGACAGTAAGGATTTGATAACATTGAATAGAATAGTGAAAAAGTTAAAATCTTGATCATTATACTGTTCACTTATCACTTGTGTCAATTGTCCACCATAGAGTAAAACATGCATTTAATGTAGATGTAAGCACAAGTCGTAAAGATCATCACCGATTTTGACAATTGATTTGTCAAAGATACAAGATACACCTTGTGGTAGGTGATTTTGAGGAAGACAACAAAAAATATGCATTGCATAGAGTTCTAGCTTATTTTGAACTCCAGTTCATGTTTGTAATTGTAAAAATCTTCTGCATAAGCATAAACTAAACAACTGCATTGTCCGTCCCTTTACTATTGTCAGCATCTTTGTCAAGCAAATGACTTATTATTTCTTCTGTTCAGGTTTAAGAATGAACGCAAACTTCAAGTGAGGCAAAGGCTATATCCTGTATTTGCCTCAAACGCTAATCCTTCAGAAGGATCAAATGAAACTAAAAGCGCTGATGCTGCCCAAGGTCCTCCCTTCCTTACCATTGTGGCTGGTTTTTTAGTCTTTGCATTCTTATGTTGGATCATTGGATCCATAGTAATGTGGATTATCGGCTTAATTGTCTATCCGCCTCCTTTAAAATGAGTTTGATTTTGCATTGTATTTGTACTCTAAGCCAATAGATTGTGATGACAGATGCATTTTGGCAATTCATGTAAGAATTCTTGTTATAGTGTAGCTGGAATGTATTTGAAAATTAGACGAGTGCTTGAGCCACTAAAATCCATTCCTCCTCTCCCTGAAATTCAAGACTATTGCCGTTTGGTGGGCTATACTAAAAAGAAATGCATTTATTGACGTTCACAAAGAAATCACAATATTTATAAATAGAGGAACTACTCAGAATCTTTCCCCTCGGCTTCATGGTTATCTTCTCCAACCGTTGCTGTAAAATTACGCCTTTCATCAGAATTGGCAGTAATAACCGGCATCCATACATCAGCCGTACTACTTAAGAGTGACTGGACCTGCGGGTCTGCCGCCATTGCTGAGGATATCATCTCATCTACGTTGTCCAACTTTGCTGATAATTTATCCAACTCATTTGCTATCTCCATCTAATTAGACAAGAAGATATTCCAACAAAAAAATAGTTATGCAACAAACTGTACTTCAACTTGCAGGTGCAAAGACAGAATGTAAATAGAGGATTAGTTGGAGCGGAACAATGTTAAAAGTAGTAAAGATGAAAAAAATCTTGACCATTATATGTAATACTACGTGCCAAACATGCATTGCCTTAAAACGGATGTTTTGGTAGGTTGGATACAACAGTACTCGAAAGTATTAATAAAGGAAAAGAAGTTAAATCTTGCCTATTATATGTTTTTTCTTGACAGTATTACACACCAAACATGCCTTAAAAAAATCTGAAAATGGCTGAATTGAGCCTTGGATTACCTCATTGAGATTTCGAGCAGATTTGGACGGAACTTTTGTAACCTCCATTCCCAGGGCTTCAATCTTGGCACGCAACTCCACTTCTTCTTGATTTGTTAATGATTCCACCTAAAAATGTTTATCAACAGAGAAGGAAATATATCAGTGAAACGGGACTACAGAGAAAAAAGAACTGGGATTCTAGGAAGAAAGAAATACTTTGAAGTTTTATTGCTTTCAAGAAACTACTGCCGGTACATGGCAAAATAATTAATCTCGGTGACTTCAGCTATTCAAGGAAAAAGTCTACTGTATTGGCTACTGATTTGGAAGCATTCCTATATATGGCAAAATATAAAACATATGGTTGCGGGTGCATTTGTGAGGTGTTTTGTACATTATGTCAAAAGGAGAGAAACTGATTAACATGTTGATCACATGAAGAAATAACCATAATTCAGCATCGAATGCTACAATCATTTTTTAAAAGTGTCCAAGGCTATACACTTGAAGGAACCCTTGCGTAAGGGTTTCATCAAGCGTCTCGAAGCTTACACTTTCAGCGTCATTTTTCAAGGCTTACGCCTCAATTTACCAAGTAAATCACCACGAACACCTACTAGAAGAGCATCAGACTACAATTGTTGGTTCGTTGTCCCCCATACACAAAAACCACCATGTAGTTAAAGAATTAGGATCACCCTCAATATTCCTTTAAATTAAGTGAGGAGCTTGTCTACGGTCAATGCGGGACATTCACTCTTAATGCTCTCTCATGGGTGACCTAAATAAAGGCGAGAAAACATAATAGACGTCAAACATTAATAACGCGCATAAATGGAGAACGGAGTCTATGGTGTGAGATTTTTATTCTTGACATAGTGCTACTGCATGATCAGGATAGTGGTCTGAGTTGAGCTCCGGAACAAGAAAACGTTGATCGAATTATAGATGGCAGGTTCGTTGTCTTTTTCACATAGTGGCTGCACTGTGATCAGACATGAAAGTGAGAGTGACCATGGATTGGTGAGGCGCAATTAGTTGTGCATGATATTGAGGGTGGATTAATGAGGTGCTGATTATTCGTGACAATTCACATGGCTGCATATTGGTTGTGTAGAGTGATGTCCACATAGGGGTGGGCATGGGACTGGTTGGTTGGTTTTGGCATAACCCAAAACCGAAACCGCCCAAGTCGGTTTGGAGTAATTGCAATCCAAACCGATTCAGTTTACTTGGTTCAGTTTCAATAAGTCAGTTTGGGATTGGGCCCAAATCAATTTTTTTTTTAAAAAAAATAGTCTGCTTTTATTTTGTACAGATTTTCATGGCAAGTTTTGGGCTTGGGCCCAAATCATTGTAACCGACCTGACCAGACAGTTTTTTTTTTTTTTTTTGATGACTCAGGTGTCCAATCTTTGCTCGACTAATCTCGAGGAGTGACGGCCTTCCCCCCCGATTCACAACTGACCCAACCCCGCATTCCTGCTGAAAACCTTCCCATACCAAGTCGGGCCAGGTTGGTTTTTCGGTTAGTTTGCTCACCCCTAACTTCAACATAACGCCAAGATAGAAATAGTGAAACACACACCATTGGATGAGATGAAAATATATAGGCCTAGAAAGTTTTGTACACTTGTGATTTATTCCATAAGGGAAAACTTTTGTACTAATTCTATCCCAATAAACAGTACACATCAAGAGGGAGTGATTTTCATTTTTCCTCAAGTAAGAGCTCTACACTGGTATCTTCGTGATTTCAATCCTATACTGTCTTTAATACGTTTGTTGAGCCCCAGTAATTTCATAAAGCTCACATTGATTGACCGTGTATGTAGAAAGCAATATACAAAAACACTTTAAGTTCTTACTAACTCATAAATTGGATTAACTACAACAGAAGAAATCTTACGGTCAGAAGCAAATGGGCTTTGAAATTAAAATCAGTCGGATGGATAGACTGACCATTACAATTATAGACCAGCTACTAAGAACATCTTCAAAATACTCTTTAAACATAAGATCATTTTTATGTCAATCCATACAATTTTGCTTCAAGAGACTATTCGAATTAACTCATTCTCTATGATTAAATGCATTCAAAGTATTTTAATTTTCAATGGAG
>CADEPD010145468.1:0-10289 GCA_902829195.1 Fraxinus dipetala | reverse complement strand
TTTGCGCAATCAAATGTGTAATTGAGGGTAAAAATGCAAAAAAAAAAAATAAAATAAAATAAAGAAAGGTAGGGACTTTTTCGCAATAACGGTGAAAGATAGGAACATTATATACTAATTACTCTTTTAATAATTTATTTGTGACTTATTTGCGCTTTTAAAAAAAATTGGGACTGCGGTTGCAATTACTTTTTTCTTTTTCTTTTTATTTTATTTAAAGAAAGTGGTATATTTGTCATTTCATAAATTTTAATTGAGAAAATAGGTGAAATGACTTTTTACGCAATGAAATGTGAAAATGTCAAAAAATGAAAGGTATAAACGTTTTCCACAATAATAATGAAAGGTGGGGACTTTATGTGCTAATTACCCGAAAAAATTTTGAGACATAAGTATGACAATGATTAATGATTATGAACATTTTATGCAATTAAAATGTAATTTACTTATATAAAAAAAATATGGTGTGAATATATTTAACCGTTGATTATTTTGCATCTATGGTCGTTCTTTTTAAGAAATAGACATATAAGCCCCTAAAAATTACATGAATTTACAATAGTGATAATGTATACAGTCTGACTAAAATACCTTTGGTACATTATCCGTAATCAATACCCCCCAGAACCTCAATTTTGCTTAATCAACACCCGTTTTAAACTTCGAGCACGCAGTGCAAACTTGAAGCATGCAGTTCGAAGTTCGAGTTTGCGATGCAAATTTTGTGTGCTTTTTGCAAATTTAGATTTATGCAAATTTTAAGTTTGCAGTGCACACTTCGAGTTTGTTGTGCAAACTTTAAGTTTTCTGTGTGACCTTCAAGGTTCTTGTGCAAACTTCGAGTTTTCAAGTAGATGTCAAGTTACATGTCAAGATAAAAAATGTTGGTTGGATATGATTGTGTGACTTCGAGTGTCATGGTAAACGTCGAGTACTTACTTCAAATTTTGAGCATGTAGTGCAAAGTTCATGCTTCTTGTACAAGCGTCGAGTTTTCTTTGCAAACTTCGAGTTTAGCCCCTGTTTGACAACCATTAAATTGGAAAACCCATATTTTGAATAGTGATTCTTAGAAAAATGTGTGATTAAAAAGTAAGGAAAAATTTTAGGTTTACATGCATAATATTTTATTGTGTGAATGTGTAGTTGAAAATAAGTACGCAGAAAGAAGAGTTTCAAAATAATGGTGGTCAAATAGGGGCTTTATCTGCAAATATCAAGTTCTCTACAACGTTCAAGATTTCTGTGAGAAATTTGAACCTTAATTTAATCAGCTGAAAGAGTATTGATTCCAAAATGTACAAGTTCTTCTGTGGCAATTCTTTTTGTTTGTTAATTTTTGGAGCTTCGTTGTAGAATTACGAATTATTTATCCATTAAGCTGGTTTTGTTGTACAATAATATGTTCGAATTTTTTCTGTACATTGTTGATGAATTTTCCATTTATTGTACCGGCGGATCACAATTATGGAGGAATAGTGTAACGAGCCGTGATTTACATTATAGATGTTTATGTTGCTTGTCTTAGAGGGTGTTAGGTGGGTATTAAAAGTAGATTTTTAGTGGATTGTGATAGAAATTTTTGAAATGTGTGGTTGAAAAGATGTGTGACTCATAAAAGATGTTAATATTGATTGTTTGATTTTGATTTAGATTAAAATCAGATTTTAACCCGACTCAAACAGACCCTTAATATTTATTTAGTGCATAATTAATAATTTTATTGTTATTGTGATCAATTGTCTTGTAGTGAAATGTATATTGCAGATCCTAGACGATTGACGTACTCATTTATAACTATACATTCCTCTATAAAATATTGTTATACGTAAACTCAAATTTATTTTCTTATACATTTTCCAAAAAATTAATATTCTAAAATATATTATCCCCAAAATCTCAATTTTGTGGAGCGCAAACAGAGACTAAATATGATTGAAAACATTCATGACTTCTTTATTAAGTAAATTAATTATTATTCAATTTAATTAATAGAAAATTAATATCTGGGGCATTATCTCGGGTGATGGAGCCAATATGAAGGATTTTCAATTGGCCAATTACCATATTTTTTGTGACGACCCAACTTGTGTTCAAACTATTATGTCATACGTACTGACTTTGGAAGCACATTTGTCCTCTTATCCCTTACAGCTTTTGATCATGTTTCTTAATATCTGAACTTAAGACATCTGTCTTATGAGAAATTTATGTTGAATTCTTATACCAATTGAACAAGTGAACAACTTTTTCTCAGTAAACTCACGCAATGGCGAGTATATGCCCTCTTACTCTTAGGTCCTTCCACCACTACCTAGGGACAATATGATGGCTCTTGGACCAGTCGCATTGATCGATAAATAGAGATTGCGACATTGGGATTTATAGTCATATAGACCAAAGCGGACATATATTAATGTTGTATATGGACAAAACATGTTAAGAGTTGATTGAACATCTTGATGGAAGGTGCGAAGTGATGCGACTGTTAGGACGAATTGAAGAAAATATTGTCAAATTAATTTGTCTCAGTACGAACTTTTATGAATTTAAGCATTTATTATTTTATATATTCGTGGGCCTTTAAGGATAAAAAAAAAATTATTATCTTATGCATTTAACATGATTATTAATTTAGTACACTGGTCCAAGTCGAGACCGAAAATTTTTATTATTTAAACAAGATTATTAATTTATCGAGCATTCAACACGTGATTGCCCTTGCATTCAGAGAAAGATTCAGTCACTCCACATGCTAAAAATCTATTATAATCAGGCAAAGACAAAATAGATATAGTAGACACAGACAAGTAGCTTTGTATAGGTGGAACATAACCAACCTGAGTGTTTTCCTCAAGCTTGACCACCCATTTCAGCAATATCATTCCCTTTTACCACTTCGTACATGGGGTTCATTCTGGTGATATTCCACGGACTACCTGTAATCAGAGAGTAGGTCTGTATTATATAAAATCCACCTACCCTCTTCTCTAAACAAAGAACAAAGGTAAACTCAATTAAGTTAAAACAGGTGGGACGGGGAAGGAAGAGGAAGAGATGGAATAAGATGTCATGTTTCGATGGTGAAAAAAAAAAAAAGAAAACAAAATACTGGTTAGAACAATAAGTCAATAACAAAAATCTGATCTTATCTGTCAAAATTATAGTCACATGAACAAGAAAAATTAAAATAGGCCAATGCCTAAATTAGAACCACTAGATCATTGCACAATGAAAAATAAAATTCCAAGAAATACAAATGCCAAAGACAACAAAGTTTTAGATCCATAAAGGTTACAAGAGAATAGTTTTGCTAATGGACGGTGCGAAGTGATCTTCAAGATTCAAGATCTGACATCAAAATCCAATAATAAAGAATAATCTTCAATGAATTAAGATATGTTCTACATTTAATGATTCTCTTGGTGACTTGAAATGGAGAATCATTGCAATTAAGTAATTATGTTTTCAATTTCTTGAAGTTTAAGGTTTCATAAAATTCTGACATGTTGATCCAAAGTCGGACGAAACCCACAGTGACACTAAACATTATTTTTAAAAATAAGATGAAATCACATTACATTTTAGTGCAAACTTCTAATGTCAAGAGTTGGACTCCAAATTTGCAAATATATTCAATCGTATCTGGAGTTCAAGAAACTGGAATAAGCAATGATTAACAATCTTCAATGCATTAAACCCTCTCGAATCTCCAATAGTGGTATAAAATTGAGTGTAAATTGGTATTTTCAAAATCATTTACATCCCGATAGATCTAAATCAAAATTCTACTTTAAAGAAAACATTTATGTCCACTTTTTATCTCTTGTGGATGTAAAAAAGATATAAATTTACATATTTTTTTCTACATTTTCTATCAAAAAATGCAATTTGAATCTCCTTTACATCTCTTCATTGGAGAGATTTCGGATCACTTTGAAGATATAATCTCTATTTTACACCATTATTTAAGATGCTCCTAGAAATGTATTAGTCATTTTTACAAAAAAAAAAAAAAAAGGGTATTTCCGTAATTGCACCTCAAACTAGCAAGGTTTGGCACAGCGAGATGGAACTATTTTTATGGTATAAGTTACACAAAAAAAATTAATTTTTTCTTCTTTTTTTAAGCAACAAATAATAAAATATTTAATTAGTTGGAACCGCTACGTCCCACGACTCAAATTATTTAATAACTTTTCTTCTCTTATGCCTAATCCTCGAATGTTGCTATCACACACTATGCCACTATCATCCAAAATTGCAATCTTGTACATGAATGATCAAAACAATTAACTCCCAAATTATTAGGGCCCGGGTGGGGGTCGGGATACTGATTATCTTGAAGTACGAAATTCCCTATTGGTCTCAAAATTGACGTAAAAGTTTACGTAATATGATATTTTATTATTTGTTAATTTAAAATATAATCAATTTTTTCATTCAATCATTTTCCTTCAAATCATCTTTGCATTACTTCTGGAAGCTGCCTTCTGTACAACCAGAATAATTCTCAATAACAAATATCGAACACTGGAATTTCTTTAAAATACTTTTACGTACTTGTCAAATATCAAAACTCTTTGAATACTTTTGTCGTGTAATGGTTATCAAATGTATCTGTATCGTGAATCTTTAACCGATTACGTTCGAAATTGGAAGAACTGCTGGAAAGAAATAAAAATGAAAATGGAATAATAATACCTCAATACTTTTCTTCAATGCAAAGCTCCTTCCATGTAGTGGATTAATGGTCCCACTTCTTTCTTCCTGTTTGCACACGCAGATGGCATTATACTAAAATACTGTACTTCTCCCCAAACCCCAAAACTCTCTCTCTCACACTTACACTAACAAAAGACGTACACTTTTTCTTCCATATTTTGTTTTTCCATGTTTCAATCTTTAACGGCTTCCCCACACCTAATATTTTGCTTCATTTTATTAAGTGAGTTGGTCCTGTTTTCTCATATAAATCTCTCTTTTTGGCAGGTTTAGAACCATCTAACCCATATAATAAAGTTCCAGTTCCAGTTTTCTTTTTTCCTTTTTCTTCTTGGATTGATACGTTGAATGCTTTGAGTACTTACTAACTAACATTGAATTTTCTGAGCCTTTTGGTTGGAACTTGAAATTTGGGTTGAAGAATCATCAAACTGCATTTTGGGTTGAGTGTATGAAGATTTTTGCAATGTGGTTTTAACATAATTGAAGGCAAGATTGAATGCGTTTGAGGATTTTGATCAGAAGTCCCATGATTAATAAGTTTTGGGATTGTTTTTTTTCTTGATAGGAAAATCTGGTAATCATTATGGGAGGGAGACTAGACTGCCATTAATATAAGTACTTTTCATGCTGAAAGTTTCACCAAAGATAAAGCAAAATCATGATTCCTTGCCTCAGTTATAAGGCTGCAGTTTCTTGAGCTTTACTCTCTTAGGAAACTTGTGCATTCTGTGATTCTTGAAAGTATATCGGGTTGCTTGCTCTGTCAAATTTCGGGTAATATTCCTATCATTCATTGTCCTTTCTGATATTTATTGTGTATTGTTAAAGTAATTCTCTTATATTTCAGTTCCTAATCATTTGTTTTTGTTCAAATTATTGTAATGTCCTGTTTGCAAGAGTGGTATGACCTCGGTAGATCAAAGCTACCATAGACTATTGTAGTTGCTGAGAATTTTGTTGCTTCAGATCTTCCAATAATGAATCAAATGGTCGAATTATTGGGAGCAAGGCTTAATTTGTTGTTTGCAGTAGTGTTATTATATATCTTTCGCGGGAAAATTTAGTATTAAATGATCAATGGATCATGATCATCGTGTACTTGTTTTTCGTTGTAGATGCAATAAATTCACTTAAATATTAGCCTATGAACCAAGTTATTCATAAGCTGAATTTTGTTCAAAAATTTCTAATTAGAAGATTCTTTCGAAGTTTGTGTGTTTTTCTTATCCAAAATGTCCTTTTCCCATTTTAGATAGAACTGTAATCTTTCCATGTTTCTGCCTAAAAGATTTAGCTGATGTTAATATACCAGTGACATTGTATGGAATGCAGCAGATCCACTTTAGAGTCAAGCTTTCCTATTTTTCATCAAGTGGAAGAAAGAATTGAAGCCGTAGAGTAACTGATTATGGCAAAGGTATTACAAAGATGGTCTTCACAAGAAGATAGGGATCGGGCTGGTTGTGTATGGGGTTTGATCAGTATATTTGACTTCCGCCACGGTCGATCCACCAGAAAACTGCTTGGAGATAGAAGGCGAGTGAGCAAGCTAGCTGTTGGTAAGAAAATGAGTTTCCTTTTTATTTAATTGATTTTTCTATTAAATGTTGCCTTTTTTAAATGCGTGGATTTATAGGATCATCCCGACTTTATACATATCCCACCTCAAAATGTCAAGATTTTGAGGTAAGTTTTGGCATCTTTTTCTCAAGTAGACATACAAAATATAGATGATTGTTTCATTAAATTCAATATGGAATTTCAGGACGGCGAAGAAAGTAAGATGGTTGAGGCTGAGGTTGTCAAGACAAGTGTGAAGGAACTTATGAAAGAAGAGATGTTCAATGGCTCAAAGAAACAGGCAACTGAGTTTGAAATAAATCTTCCGCAGATTGATTCAGAACCCCATATAAAGAAGAATCATAAGCAAGGAAACAGAATTTGCAGGACACTTAGTTGTGATATGGATGTTTCTGAGTTGGATACGGAAAAATGCTTGATGCCTGAAAACTTTCATAAAGTTCCTGAGCAAAAGTCTTCAGATATGTTTGATCTGGAGTCATTAATGGACGAGTTGTCCCGGATTCATCAGAAAAGTACAAGCTGCGAGAATCATGGTCTTCATAATGACCTTGATATGCCATCTGGACTGGAGTTCTCAACTGTTGAAGCAAAATTAGTTGAAGCAGTGAAGGTGTTTATAGAACACAGGTTGAGTAATGGTAAAGGTTTTGGGGAAGAAGGGAAAATCCATTTTTCTGAAGAAATGATGGATGCTCTGCAAACATTAAGTTCAAATAAGGCCTTGTTCTTGAAACTGCTTCAAGATCCAAATTCTGTACTTGTGAAGCACATCCAGAAATTGGAGGATGTGCAGTTAGAGAAAGTTCAGATACTTGGTTCTGCTTCGGTATCCAATTTGTCAGAAGAGAAACGAATCAACTCAAAATCTGATGATTTAGTTAGTGTTAGACACCGTAAATTCTTCCGCAGAAGGAGAAAATCACTGGAAAGCTACCCCTTGGAAGGAAATGAGATCTGTCAAGCTTCAAGTAAAATTGTCATCTTGAAGCCTGGACCTGCAGTATTCCAAAACCTTCACACTGATGTCGATCAGTCGCATTACACCATAGACAATAAAGTGCAGGATGAGAGAGGTAAATCTCAGTTCTCTTTTACTGAAATTAGAAGAAAGTTGAGGCATGCAATGGGAAAGGAAAGACGGCCGAATGGTCTCATCCTTAAATTTCCACCAAAGCACCAAAATGAGAATGAGAGTAATGAAGGCTCCAGTGGAGAAAATGTTGGCTGGAGTTCTCCAAATAGGAACCATTTCTATACCGAAAGATTTGGGAAATCTTCCACTGGCTATAAGAGGAGTCAACACGTTGGGAAATCAAAAGATAATTTCTCGGTAATGGCAAATGAAACCTCTCAAAATCCCAGGAAAGAGGTGCCTAACATCTATAACAAAAAAAAGAAACATCTTTCCGAGATGCTGAACAATGAGGATGATAATGCAGAGCCAGTGAGCTCGTACTTACCTAAATCTCTGGGTCGGATTCTCTCCCTCCCTGAGTACAACAGTTCTCCTTGCTGCAGTCCCAGAGAGTACAATGATGACACCATCATAGCTGTCCAGAAGAGGTTATCTCCTCGTGGCATGGTTAATGACATGAATCATCTTGTGCAAGAAATCTATGACAGTCCTCAGAGTCCATCTAGGCAAAATTTAGAGAGTCAACCTCATAATGGTATTAACAATCCCAGTGGGAAAGTACCATCTCTTAATACAAATACTCCGTTCAAAGATAATGAAATAGAAAAACAATGCCTCCCTGAAGATGTTATAAATTCCGAAGGTACTTTCTCCTTTCTTAAAACATAATTTTAAGGGTATTTTACTTTTTATGTTCTAATAATAGGAACTTTGTATCTTAACAGTTCCCAGTTCTTTTTCAAGATTTGTGGTGATAGAAGACACGTCTGATATAAGGCCCCAGGAAGAAGAAAAAAGTACAATAATTTCTTGTGTATCGACTATCAATTCAATTGGTAGGGACATCCAGTATGATTCTATTGATGAAGTAGATGATGGAGCAAGTTCTTTCCAATGCTTGAAATCGGTAAATTTGCAATGTTTATTGCTGTTTGTATCAGCTGAGCATCTTAAGCCAATATGCTGAGCCCTCCACGTGTGGAGTGTTATGAGATTTTTTCAACTAACCGTGTTATTTTGCTTTAGTGTTCCTTCAGAAGCATTTCCTTTAAAACTTTCATATTTTTGTTACTTGTTTCTAGTATTCAATTGGAAGGGATGACTTATTTTCGTCTCCAACATTCTGTCCCCGGAATGTGGAAAATCCTGAGAATACAATTGATAAAATGGAGGGACCAAGTCCCATATCTGTTCTTGAGCCATTATTTGCCGAAAATGATATCAGTCTTATGAGAGCCTTGTCTCAACAAGGTTAGATAGTTGATATATAGAATACTATAGCCTTCCTTTGGATGTCTTTCTTTATGTTTTATCTTTTGTGCTGAAACGAAGCTATTTGTGATATTCAGATGAAACAGAAATTCAACAGCAGCAAATACATTTTGGAGAACAATATTCTGCTAGCGACCAAATTTGTTTAATAACTTCTATCGAGGCCGAGGAATCTGCATATGAATATGTGGAAGCAGTATTGTTAGGGTCGGGGTTGAACTGGGATGATTTTCTTCTGAGGTGGCTTTCTTTGTACGAAATTCTTGACCCATCGTTGTTTGATGAAGTCAAGTTATTTCCTGGTCAATCTTGCCATGATAAAAAACACCTCTTCGATTGTACTAATGAAGTTCTAGAGGAGCTGTGCGAGAGTTATTTTGGATGCTTTACAGGGATATCATATACTAATCTGAATATTCGGCCAGTCCCAAAGAGGATGGATCTTATTCAAGAGGTATGGAAACAAGTCGAGTGTCATCTCTTTCAGCATTTCCCTCCTCATTCTCTGGATCAGCTTATCAAGAAAGACATGGCAAAATCTGGAAAATGGATGAACATTCGAGTAGATATTGAGCATATTGGTATTGAAATGGAGGAAACCATTTTTGATGAATTGGTCGACGACACCATACTTAGCTTTGCAGATTATATTTCGGGGTGCAAATTCGAGGTGCTTCCAGCTGAACCGAACGGAATTTAAGACATCAACTTGTAAAGTGTATCCAACTTATTTCAAAGTAATTGAGCATCGACTCACCACATATTCATTTACCCAGAAGATCAGGTACAACATTTCTTCATATCTTCAAGTTCTGTTTGGTCTCATTTGGCTTTCACTTAAAAGTCATGTGGTACCCATAACTGGATAGGAGGATCAGACATTATAGTAACTAAGATTTAATTTTTCTTTCTTAATACTGTCCTACATTATTGAACCCTCCTTACGAAATATTCCATAAGAGTTCTTGATAAAGGTTCTAACATGTCTATTTTTGACATTCTCCATTGAAATGCTGCAGATATAGTTTGGATTTCTTATGACAGACATGACACTAGAATCAGAGTTTTCCTAGCCGAAGTCAACAAATAAAGGATCTTTGTCCAGGGGAAGGCATCTACAAGAGGCTCTTTAGAAAACGACATATTGCAATTCTTTGTGGTGGCATTATGACCACAATAATTTTCGTTCGGGTTAAAAGCCAAGTGTTGTCGGATGTATAATTTTCATGGTTTGGCATGTTCATCGTGTGTTATATCCATATATTTCACATTTTTATTTCATTTTTGTTTGATAAAGATCATGGCTTTGCAATGTATGTTCATCGTTTTGTTTAAGATAAATCCCACAATATCAACTAATATGAATTCCAAAGCCTTAATATGGTACTAGAGCACATTAAGCTCTAACGAGCCATTCAATCTGATCAAGATTCAGATGAGTACACGAATTTCAAAATTGATATATTCAAATGAGTCACGTTTTGACGGTGCATGTTAAGAGATAAGCCTCACAATATTAACCAATATATAAGGGATTCTATTATTTCTTTTAATAAGATTGATATTTTAA
>CADEPD010145459.1:0-10446 GCA_902829195.1 Fraxinus dipetala | reverse complement strand
AAAATGTTAATTTAAAGAGTCTTTGAAGCATGATTTTAAATATGGACTCTTTAAAATAGATAGCATCTCATGTTTAAAGAGTCTCTTGGAGATGCTCTAAGATGACAATTTTTTTTTTTTTTTTTTGCCAAACATGCAAACGCCTTGAAGAAAGAAAATGGAAAAAAATCTTAAATTCTGTGTACGTTACTTATGCAGGGAAGTGCTAGGAGATTAGTGAAAGCAGCATTGAAAGAGGCAGCAAAGAAAAGAGAGATGAGGTACTCGGACTTGAAGGAGATTGAGCGTGGAGTTCGTCGGCATTTCCACGATGACATCACCGTTATTGTAGTTTTTCTCGACTCAAATCTTGTGAGTCGGGCTAGTTCTGTTAGGACTCCCAACATATCCGTCAAAGGGGGTGGCATCACTCTGCGTCCTAACACCCTTGCGCCTGGCACTTCTTGATGCTTCTGTTTCAAATGTTATTGCCTGTTGTACTATTCTCTTGTGAATACAGAAGCTTCTTGGAACACGAGCAGGAGCAGCCCCTAAAATTCTTTATTGTATACTGTAACTTTTAACTGGAGACTAATACTTGGTATAGCCCGAGAGAGAGACTGGAGAGAATTTTAATGTGACAATCAGTATAGATATGTTGGCTTGTTTTTTCCCCTTATTTCTGTCAATTTTACTTTTGTAAAATGCTCGACCACACTGATAAATGACCGGATTATGTAAAATCCACCAACTTTGAATAGAAGCATTCTTGTCATCACAGTCGACATCAGGAACTGCATCGTCCTCATAAATGGCGTATCTTATTCTTCATATTCGAGCTCTTGAGGTGGTGCTTCTCAATTTACGATTCAATTTATTATGAGTTCATTGACAAGATGGGCTTTTTGATAGAGGAAGAAGCACCACCTCAAGAGCTCGATTATGAAGAATAGGTATATAATTTCTAGGTTGAGAGGGACAGTGACTCGTTTCACTTATTACATTTATGAACACAAGCAAGTATTGCAAAGTTTGTTAACAAGAATACATTGCACAAGCCATAAACTTTGAAGAAGTGCAAACTGGAGACTTGTAAGTCCTATTGTCTTAGATAGCAAATTTTAGGAGGATTGCTTGATTGTTGTGAACATTGTGACTCCTATTATGAGGTGGTTATGCATCGTAGATTCAGATGAAAAGCCTTCCTTAGTGTATGTATAGGACATAGAGCACATTCAGGACCACATTAATTAATGGAAAAATACTGTTGAATTCTTGGCCCATACTACTGGCGAAAAGGGGGACTAATTTGGTAAGAGAAAAATTTTAAATTTATCTATCATAGGTGAATTGCAGGTCCAGATCATCTGAGCATAATAAAATTGCCCCATGACAGCTTAGCTATCCAAAAAGTTTCATAATGGCTACTGGGGTGGGTAATTTTCAGCACTTATTATTATTATTATTATTATTTCTGGAGAGCAGGAACAAGAGCAACATAAAATCGAAAATCTTATTGCATGCAAAGGACTAATTTGAATGGGAAAAACCACTGTAAGTCTCAATTATACATCACAAGCTTGAGACACAAAGGCAGCTCTGAGTAAAAATGTCCAGCAACAAAGAATTTCCCGAAAAAGGCAATCAAACTCGAAACTGTTACAAGTCCTGTCACCAATATATGACGACAAAGGGAAGCCATTGGTGCTTCAAAACTTAATCTGAGACAGCGAAAGCAATTTTGAAGTGCATTCTGGCAAAGCAAACTGATTTAATACTCAAAGAGTACGCATCTTAAACTGCTGAAGCCTTGGCTTCGAGGGGCTAATCAAGAACTTTTATTTTTCAAGAGGATTGAGGAGGAGATGCACAACCTATAGAAACACACATCACGGGTCATTTCACAAAATGTGCACACCAAGGTAACTGACCAGAAAACTACAGTACAAGAGCTTGTCTCTTCCAATCAATTGGCTGCATCCCGGCTGTAGTACTGATCGAGTGTCTTTGCTGGAATACGATGAAGAAGCTCCCGAGGAAAGATCCTAAGCAGTGTCCACGCTAGATCGAGTGATTGGAAGATGTTGCGGGTGTCATAGGCACCTTGAGCTACAAACTTCCTTTCGAATTTATCAAGGAACTCGAGATATAGCTGTTTATTCAAACATGGTCCCATTAGTCATCTTAAAGGTTATTATTAATGATAAGTTCAGGGACAAACTCAGTATGACACAGTACAGACCAGATCTTCTGAAGAAAGTGCTTCTTCTCCTACCACGGCTTTCATTGCCTGGACATCCTTTCCTATTGCATAGTTTGCATATAGCTGGAAATGGGAAAAATACACAAACAAAAATAAAATGATGAGGGGAGAACTTTGACCGAGTTTTGAACTGTGAATAGCTAATCATACCTGATTAGACACATCAGAGTGATCCCGGCGAGTCATGCCCTCGCCAATAGCACTCTATAATAAATGTGAAATCATATAGATTAACGGTGTATCATCTTCAAATCTTTTAAATAAGAAGTCAAACCAATCAAGTCAGGCAATCTATGGTACTTACTTTCATCAAACGAGACAAGGATGGAAGCACATTAATTGGAGGATATATCTGTACAGAAGAAAGCAAATGTTATTATGGCAAATTTATATTCCAAAGGAAAATGTAGTTATAGCCAACTAGGAAGAACATTCCAGACACACCACATATAAAGCCATCACTCGGGCATCATGCAAGATTTAAAATGACAGGAGTCAGTATTGTGGAGCTGATCAATATGAATTCTGATCCCAATAGATGCTTTTACTTGGCAGACTTATTGCAAGTACTAGACCTCATTGAGAGTTGTCTAGGAATCCTCAAACAATGTGCTAATAAGCACCTCTAACGAAACTCACTAGCAAATTGTTCACATTTTTTTTTCCCTAAATCTGCCATTGTGAGGTAGTTTACTGATATCCAAAGGGTTTCTGGATGCAGTCCAGGGACTAGGTAGATCTCATGAAATCAAAATATGACCTCCTAATTTTTGTTGTAACTACAGATTTCAATTCTACTTTTCTCGTTTCTCTCAAAGATACCCGAAGAACTTTTCTACTTTGATTTTGGTCCGATTACACACTTTTTATCTTTCCATCTTTTAGCACATCCCATCAACTTGAAGCAAGATTCTGTGTTTTTTGGATGTAGAGTCGTAATCTCCACTTAGATTTACACGAAAAAGAATCTTATGGTAGAGAAAACCCACTAGTACTCATTCTAAGAGAAGATTTATGAAAAAAATATTATGGTAGAGATAACCCACTAGTACTCATTTTAAAAGATGATCAAAGACGTGACAGGCACTTGGTGGCTCTTCTGGAGTTGAAATTCCATGCAGTCCACCATGTTAAAATTTTTTGTACCAACATCCACAAACCAATTCATGCAGCTACAACAAATATCTACCTGGCGATTATGAAGCTGTCTGTCAATATAAATCTGTCCTTCAGTGATATAACCAGTAAGATCAGGGGTTGGATGAGTAATATCTGATCAATCAATAAATAGAACAAGCCAAGTTTATCAATCTATCAGAAAAACAAAAATTGTGTTCAGATAGGTTATATGGATGGCTAATATTTTATTACCATCGTTGGGCATAGTCAAGATAGGAATTTGTGTTATGGATCCCTTTCTTCCTTCAATACGTCCAGCTCGCTCATAGATAGTTGCCAGATCAGTATACATATAACCAGGATACCCACGCCTCCCAGGCACTTCTTCTCGTGCAGCAGAAACCTACAGTGGCAAATTGGTAATTTACTTGATGCAAATAGTTAAGACCGAAAATCTCAGTCACAGTAAATTTCACGAAACACCTTGAATGCAGTTTTCATTTCTGGTCAAAGTTAAGAGAAGATAATCCTACAGAAAACAAAGTATATGACATAAATGTTACCTCACGAAGAGCATCAGCATAGGAACTCATATCTGTCAATATGACAAGAACATGCTTCCCACATTCATATGCTAAATATTCTGCAGTTGTAAGGGCAATACGGGGAGTAATGATACGTTCTATTGTTGGGTCATTGGCCTGCATAAAAAAAGGTTTGTTATAAACAAGACAACACACCACTAATACTTGGAAGAAATAATAATCTGAGTATCCTCAATGGGTCAACAAATCATATAATTACCAGGTTCAGGAAAAGGGTCACTCTCTCCATAGATCCATTTTCCTCGAAATCACGTTTGAAGAACTGTGCTGTCTCCATGTTAACCCCCATAGCTGCAAAAACAATGGCAAAATTGTCGTCTTCCTGATCCTACAGCATTTGTAGATCATGAGTATCGACTTGATAACATCCACTCAGCTGAAATCCCAACCAAGTGCATAAAACATCTAAGTATGATATAAAAGATTGCTTGGTTGCTGGGGAGCATAGAGGTGTATAGAAAATTTCTCTGCATTTTGACAGATATATGTTAGAATAATCTGACTAGAGACTGAATAAATTTATACAATTTACTGAACCATGTATTTGATATACACGATAATGTTCAAAAGAGGTCTTTTAAAGTAGACTACTAGCAACTTTGGGCAAAAGGACCAAATCTGGAGATTATGTTTATATTAAAGATAGGAGAAAAGTTCTTTCAATAATACTAACAAAAATAACTTTCCTCCATCAATTTTGGCATATTTATCAGCATAATATAACAATATCGCCAAGACAATGCAGTGACACTCATTCATGATTCATTTATGTTAGACAACAGCAGAAATACAGCATCCAGGGTAATAAAGAGATTATCTACAGTAGGCACCGTTAAAATATGGGATCTTCTTGTACCTCAAGAAGATTATCAGATTTCTCTAACCGCTTCACTAAACCAGCCTGACGACAGATTTGGGCAGCAATTTCATTATGGGGAAGACCAGCTGCAGAAAAAAGAGGAATTTTCTGTCCTCTGGCAATTGAATTCATGACATCAATTGTTGAAATTCCTGTCTGTATCATTTCTTCAGGATATGTTCTCTCACTAGGATTAATGGAACTCCCTGAAGAGGAGAATTTGAATGCATCATCAAACGCGGATTAAAGATGTATGCCGACAAAAGATGTAAAGTCATTCTCTAGAGTCACTCACCAGAAATATCCAAGTAAGCCTCGGGCAAAATTGGAGGACCGTTGTCAATGGGTTTCCCGGAGCCATTAAATATACGACCAAGCATATCCAATGAGACGGGTGTTTTTAAAACCTGTATCATGGGATAAACATTCTTAAGAAGGCAAGAAAGATACTTTGAGAAAATGCAAAAGAACGGAAAACTCGTGGATATCAAGCGAAAAAATCATTATTAAGCAAAAAGACCAATTTTTCCAGAATCATGACGCATCACTCCTATCCGGTTAAGTTCAGAAAACTATTATTTCTGTTCATGACATGAGAAAGTAATTGCAAGTACCTGACTAAAGCAGCTCAAGAAAGAAGATACAGTTTCTTCTGAAATCCATAAGCATATTAAGCACCAAGATTCAATTGAGCTATACAAATTATAAAATACTAAATTCATTATCTTAAAGCATAATTTGCCAGCAGAGCCATTTTTTATGTCCACGATTCATTTGGATCCAGAAAACCTTTTAAAGCTTGTGTGAAAGAAATTAAACATCTAGACCATCTTCTTTCCATCCAGTACCAAGATATACAAAACAGCAGAACAAATATATATGCAATTAACAGCAATGCTGTACCTCCCCTGTAAACTGGACAGTTGTATATTTGTTGTCAATTCCAGATGTTCCTTCGAAAACCTGGTGAAATAAACAAGGAAAGAAAAATCATATTCTCGCATGAGTAAAAACTCTCACAAGTTCAGCATAGGTAATCTTAAATCATTGAATTGACACATGAACTTTGTAAAACTCTAACCTAAAAGAACTGCTGAAATAAAATGAAGAGACAACTGGTTACTGCTTGTTATTGAAGACAACTAATTTGTACAAAGTAAAAGGAAACAAAAAATCATACACAAAAAAACTAAGTCTAGGCCGATAATGAATTGACAGTGATATCGTGCAATGTATTCACTTGAATTCACAATGCACAAGAGAGGACAAGGATAACCACCTGAACAACAGCCTTCTCACCGTCTACCTCCAGGACTTGTCCACGTCGTGTCGTTCCATCTCCTAAGCGAATATTAACAATCTCCTGGTATTTGGGTCCCTGAAATAAACCATACAACACATGTAAAGTAATGCAGTCACTCCATAAACAGAATATCGCATGTAGTCATTCCATATACAAGAAACCAATGTAAAACAAAGAGCAGAATATTCACCTTAACTTTTTCCAGGATAACCAATGGTCCAGCAACTCCAGAGACAGTTCTGTACTCTGGAAAGATACAAAAGCATAAAAGTATGCATCAATAATCTTAAAATTAAAAAAATAGAAGGTAAGATTTACATTACCAGATAATTTGAAAACTTAGTTTGCAAGTATAAAGTACAATAGAGAAGCACATGATAGAAAATTTATATAGGTTAACTTCATAAAAATCCTTTGGATTAACCACCTAATTGATACTAAGCACTAAATCTCTAGTATTTACTCAGCTAATGTCCCTTGGTCTTTCAATCTCTTTTATCTGTTTGTTCAAGTTTGTTCCCTCATCACCCTCCAACTTTAAAGGCCTCTTTTCCACTAGTGTCTCCCCTGATCTCCACCAGAGTTGTTTCAAATCATGCTAAAACTTATGAAATTCCGCTTTATGATTTGGCTCCCAACCTAGTGGATGGATAGAAGGTCACAACATATCCTAATCCTGCCAGAGATTTGAATTTTAGAGGCAGAGAACGCTTTTGTGAGCTTGATGTTGAGCTCCAACACTTCGGTTATATTATTTATGTTTGCAGGACCTGCAGCATTGCAGACAACGGCAGAATTAATCAGATTCAACCTTGCATGGATCTTTTTGACTATACTACTTACTTTGCTAAACCTTTGGTTAAAGAACCAGGACACTGGGAGTTGGACCTTCGATAAAACATCCCTCCTCTCCAATTGGACCTCTTGATGACTAGGAGAAATCTAAGATCTTCGTTCGGATCTAGTAGATTGTGCTCAAGTTGCAATACTCCAGAAAGAAAATTTTGAACCATAGCCAGAATCAGAGAGAACTCCCCATATCTGGATCAGATGGCAACGTACAGAGCATGTCAATCTTGTAAGGATTTACTGCTGAGATAGGGATTGTAACTCCCTTGAGTTTTGATTGCATTCGTGAGAACAATCAATTTTTTTCTAAATCTTGGAGTCCTGCTGAAGCCTGATAGTCTTCCTATTAAATCCATCCAAACTTTTGGGCTCTTATGTAACTTTTCCAATTTTTTCTAAAGTTTCCTCCTCCTAAATCTAGTTTTCCCTGTGTGATTCTTCCAACCAGTCTCCCTCCAAACTTTTGGACTGTACGTAGAGCATGAGGAGGAAAATTTCCATGCATATCACCTTCGTCACTATAGTCGTGATTTATGTTGGCCTTTATAACAATTGAAGTACAAATTCAGACCCAAAACAAGCATAGATAAACAGTCAAATTAGAGGCAGTGGTCCAATTTCAATGGAACAGGGGAAACTAGTAACTGGGAAAGGGTTGATAAACATGTGAACTACAATCACCACTGTAATGCTAGAAAATGAATTTGATAAGATGGTGAGCAGTTTGATATCAAACGCAATGGCGCGTCACTTAATTCATTGCCTCATCAAGATAAACCAACCACGTTCACTTTTCTTGTTCCTGTGGTTTATCACTGGCAATAATAATGACGAAAATGCTGGGCTATGGCAATCGAACTAGATGGCCCATGATAGAGCAAAGAGGAAGAAGAGGATTAATGCAACTGACCTAGACAACTATGGAACAAAACTTTCATTTACATAGATTTGAGTCATGGAGTTCATTTTGGATGATATGGGTAACATTACCTTTGGCAGCAACTTCTCTCCCAATCTCCCAAGGAATTGTTCCAGAAGACAGGAGCAGAGACTGGAAGAGTGCAAGTGATATTATAAATGTTTTCCTTTTTCTATGACAATCTCGCCACTTGGCTAATTTGGTAGCTATGACCCCATTCAGAAAATATACTTGGACAAAACCAGCAAACCTACTTTAGCATTCACAATCGAAATAAATACTTTTTCCTATTCTACCATCCACAGAAAGAATTTGCACAATCTGATTTCATCAGAAATCAAATTAAGCTCAAAGACTAGAAATCATTCGCTGAACAAAAGTCAAATATCATGAATTACATAATCAATAATCAACAAGATACTGAAATAGAATATATACATGTATGATATGAGAAACAAAAAACATTACACAGAGAACATACCCATCCCAATTTCAAGAGTTCCTTCCTCCATGTCAAAGTTGTTTTGAGCCACACCCATAATTTATCCTAACTAATCCAAAACAATGCCAAAAAAACTCATATTAGTTAAATGCAATCATAAGCAATAAAAAATATTTACATTTCAAGTCAGTCTGATTATAGAAGAAAACATTTCAACAAACGCACAATATTTTACTCCTTTGAATTCTATTAATTATATATAAACACATATTCGGCCTGTTTAAGTTCGCAATGTATGCAGTATACTAACCTGCATATTGCGATTATAACATTTACAGCAAATGAATAAAAAATGACTGTTTACAGGTGCGATTAGTGTGGTTCCAGCCAGATAATTATGAACATAGAATATACATCTAAATCTAAAAGTACGAATTAAATCGAATGAAGCTGAATTGTGTTAATAAATTTAAAACAGTAGATTCTAGAATGGATCTAGGAATTCACTTACCCACTAGTGTTTGAATCTCCAACAAAGAAAACGAGATTAGCTTGTTCGCACGCGCAGGGAAGCAAAACGGAGATCTGGTGGCAGAGATGAGATTTATAATTAATTCGTCAAATACTCAGGAAAAAAATATTTTCAGTGCTTGTATTTTATCAGGACATAATTGTCCATACCTGTCACGATGGCTCGATTGTTTTTGATTTGTCAATGGAAATATTTATTTTATTATAAAATTACATACACGTGAGAGCTCGAAAATTAGATGTAGATTGGATAGTAGCTAGCTATGATTATCATGTTGTCGACTATGGACCATTTAGTTTAGATTAAAATTCAATTAAGATCTCAAATTAAAGTTAACAATTGATGCATGCAAGAGCGAATTCAAGATTTGATTAAAAGATTTAAGTTGACTAATATGTAGTAAAAAAATAAAAATAAAAAGGGTAATTTACCCATAAAAAAATTGGAATGGACTGGGACCTAGTCCAGTCCCCTAAATTCGAGAGTACTGATATGATTGGCCCACATGCCATTGAGGCTTGCAATCCCTCAATTCTTTTGCATGGCGAAGATCTCTTGCGTTGTCTCAAACCCCGTCGCCGACAAGGATCGGTTTCTTCAATTGAGGAAGAGAGCTTCAAAGGACAATGATACAGACAATATGATTTTGATTGTCCCATCCTCAATTAATTGCACGGCTAAAATCTCTCGCAATGCTTCAAACCTCGACGCCAACAAGATGATTTTGATTGTCCCAGGCCAAAATAATATTTTGAATAGTAATTTTTAGGATAATGTATGTTTAAAAAATTTGAAAAAAATTTGGATTCACGTGCATAATATTTTATTTTGTGAATGTGTGGTTGAAAATGAGTATATAGAGAAAAAAAAATGTTTTCGAATATTATTGTCAAACAAGGGTAGAAATTGGTTTTGCTTTTATGGTTGAAATTATTATTAGGAATAGATTAGCATTCATTTATTTGTTGGATTTCACGTCGTCAATTAAAAATCGTGCATATCATGATCCGAACGGAAGTTTTCTTGTTGGGTTAAAATTCTGAACGAAAAAAAATAGAATGTTACTGCGCGCGCGGTGTTTTAGCCCCTCTTTTTGCACTTTCAATCCTGGAAGTTGCCCAGCCATTATAACTGGGCAGGTGCCCAATTATAAAAACTTCCAAACTTCGTCCTTTAATCATTTTCTTTGTTATTTCTTCCATTTTGATCATCTACTTCAAATTATGACTATTTTGATCTTTCAACTACTTCTCATGCACATATTAGTCATCAACACTTCCATCAAATAATCAGTTCATCCATCTTTCTTTTCCCATTGCGTATGAATGGGTCCAAAAGTGAAACAAGAGAAATTTACCCAAATTAAGTAAAATTTAACACTTTGACAACATAAAAGTTTAGTAATTTGGCTTGAATAAGTGCACATAACACACTTATTTAAGTACTAGTTTTATGCCCGTGCAATGCACGGGCTGCGTTTTTTTTTTTTAAGGTAATGTTAGCGTATTGAGTAGTAAGAATTGATGATAGATGTATTGATTGGATTAGGTTAAAAAATTTAGTTGAATATAACGTC